>JAJOOH010022216.1:0-11685 GCA_029582605.1 Solanum gracilifrons
AGGTAATTCTACTACTCTTTTTTATTTTTAATAAAATTATATAAATTTAACTAATTCAGATTTGAATCGAGTAAGGTCTATTTCAGTGGTTCGGTTAACCATCATTTTAATTCAAAATTTAAATAAATATTCTATTTGTTCTGTTTTATACGACACAAGTACTTTTTTGCATTGTTAAAGATATTTTTCTTTGACCACAATTTTCTTAAATATTTTATAGATATTCCAGATTTATTAATTATTGTAATTTTCTTCTATTTTTTATTTAGTTTTCAAATATATATAAAGTTTGTTTGAGAAAATTTGAAGAATCTATTTTTGTATGTTTCTCTACTTTTTATTTAGTTTTTAAATATATAAAATTTATTTCAGAAAATTGAAGAAATCAATTTTTGAGACTCTTATTTAGTTTTCAAATATATACATTTATTTAAGAAAATCTATTCTTGAATTCACTTTTAAAAAAATTGAGTTAGTTTCTTTTCTTCTTTTTTAGAAAAAGTATTTTGACTCTCATACTCTAAATAACATCATAACATTTTAAATTCAAGCACAAACAAAATCGTCAGTCACATATAAATTCTGAATCTGTCAATGTCACGCTACTCTACTACTCTTATGTAGTATAGCTTAGCTTGTTTAATGGTTTTAGTTGACATTTGTAATTTGATGAATGTAGGAAGTGGAGTTCATTCAACAATATTCCCAGGCTGCGCCGAGACATTTGAAACAGAGTCGCCACTTGATCGTAAGGCGCGGTCAGGAGATAGAGGGCAGAGATCACTCGATCGTCACCAGAAAGTTAGGCATTTTCGGGCGGGAGATATTCTTGCATTGCCTGCTGGAGTTACTCATTGGACATACAATGATGGTGAAGAACCTATTATTAGTGTCTCACTTATTGACACTTCAAATGTTGCCAATCAACTTGATCTCACCTTCAGGGTAATTAAAAAGAATGATACGTTTCTAAATAAAGAATTTTTATTTTTTTTACAACATGATTGCACAACCACACATATTTTAGACCACGAATTTCAAAAACCAGACTTTCAAGTGTTAATTTTCATGTCCAATCAAAACTGTTGCATAAATTGAGACGGATGAAGTAGTTGTTTTCACAAGATACAATCTTTGAATCACTCTCTTATATATAGTTATATAAATAGTAAATCATTCATTTATAACATGCTTAACGTTTTAGACACAAAATATGTAACAAAATCAACATACCCCTACCTCAGAGAGATAGAGAAGTTGTTTCTGATAAGACGAGCCTCGACTCAAGGATATTGTAACAAAATCATGGTACTTCATTCATTCTTTTTGATTGATTGATTTTGAATTTGGCAGAAATTCTTCCTAGCTGGAAATCCTCAACGTGGTGTACAAGAACAAGTATTAGGAAGACAACAAGAGACAGGCAGCCAATATGGAAGAAGAGGATCTGAACAAGAGAAAGGAGGGAACATGTTAAGTGGATTCGATGCTCAAGTTCTCTCCGAGGCATTCAATGTAGACGTTGAGGTTATACGAAAGATCCAGGAACAGGCCCCCGAGAGGGGCGTTATTGTCCAGGCTGAGAACCTTCGGTTCCTCCTCCCGGAGGCTAAAGAAGAAGAAGAAGAAGAAAGAGAATGGCATAGTAGAAGAGGAATCCCTCTTAATGGATTGGAAGAGACTTTTTGCACAATGAAGTTGAGGGAGAACATTGGCCATCCTTCTAGGTCTGACGTGTACAATCCACGTGGCGGACGCATAAGCACCGTCAACAGCAACACTCTCCCAGTCCTTAACTGGCTCCAGCTCAGCGCTGAGAGAGGAACCTTCTACAACGTAAGTGGTTATCCCTATTAAAAAGTTTTTAACTTTTATATACTGACAATTCAGCTTTTCATATTAAAGAGTTTAATTTTTATATACTCTTACTCTGAACTATAGTAGCTCGAAATAAATGCATGTATTCTTCACTATGAATTAGTAGCATGACATAACAAGTAATTTGAGATAACTACACGTAATTGTTCATACTAATTTGTCAATAGGGGTTAGTCACTTGAAGAAAAAAAATGGTTCTAATTGTGTTATTGTATATATGATCAGTGTACATAAGTTAAATTCATCGTGACATGTTTGCACGTATTACAGAATGCTATAGTGGCACCACATTGGAACATGAACGCTCACTCAATCATCTATATCATCCGTGGAAGTGGCCGGTTCCAGGTGGTTGGGAACGCGGGGAAGTCCGTGTTTGATGATGAGGTGAGGCAGGGGCAACTTATCGTCGTGCCTCAAAACTTTGCCATAGTGAAGAAGGCAGGGGAGCAAGGGCTCGATTACATCGCTTTCAAGACCAATGACAACGCGATGATTAGCCCGTTAGCCGGACGTTTATCGGCTATCCGAGCCATGCCAGAGGAAGTCCTCATGAACTCATACCAAATTACAAGGCAGGAAGCTAAGAGCTTGAAGTATAATAGGGATGAGCTTAGTGTTTTTGGACCAGGAGCTAGGTCTAGCAGGCAATATGCCTAAATGTAACATTATGTAAAAAAAAAAAAGAATCAAATAATGTAGTGTCTTAAAAATCCTATCTTTTATGTTAGGATTTGTTTGGTGAGGGAATAAAAAAAAATGCCTCTTGTAAAAGGTAGTTCTGACGTTTAATTAATCTTTTGAGTGAATCAAGAAAAATATTTGATTGTCCATCTTTCTGATGATACATATATCAAGCATTGCATTCTACGGATAATTCAAATCAGAGTAATTGAATGTCTAACTTGGTTGGGCCTATATGACATGATCGATCAATAGATTTAACTATTTTTTTCATACATAAGGTCCCTTAATATGTCTCTATCTGAATAATTAGCATTATTTCACATGCCAATATTGTATTTTCCACTATCTACTCATCAGTGGTAACTTTACACTATATGTTAAAACTAAAAACAAAGAAGTTCAAATATCAAAATAAATAAAATAATAAAAGAATTTGGTGGTCCTCCCCATATTTAATGGTCAAGAAAAAACACAAAAAATTTCAAACTTGTCATACTCCCAATTTATGATGAAACCCAAAACTGACCCCTCAAAGTTCTGGTAATTCTGAAAATTCCTCAGTCTTTATGAAAAAGTTGAATAAAAAGTCCATGTCAATGTCATCCTCCATTATTGTTGTACTATTAAATATGTCCAAACTTTGAAATTCTTCACCATCCATAGTAGTAACAAAATCAAAGTTGTTCTCCGTTGTTAATTCGTCTGTCCAAAAACTCTCATCAATCTTGACGAAATACTCTGATGAGTCCATTTCTTCATGTTTAATCACTGTCTGATCGTCGATCGTCCTATGAAAAGTGGCAATTGATGATGAATTGGTTGTCATGACTGACGTCTCGCTAGACGTTATTTCTGGTGAGTTAGGAGCATGTATGCAATTATTTATTTGATTAATTTTTTTGGAGTGTCTTTTGAAGCTTTGAGGAGATTGATAATCTTTTAGCCTTTTCTTCAAGTGGGTATGCCAAATATTTTTTATTTCATTATCTGTTCTTCCTGGTAATCTTGCTGCTATTGCTGACCATCTGAAGAAAAAAAAAATCATTTTTTAATTAGAATAAGGGTATAATATAAAAATCTTTCTAAATTAAATATCGCATTGATAATTGAGATTATATTTATAATGTCAAATCTGGGGAAATAGGGGTCTATGTCACATCTACATTTATATTTTTAATTACAATTAAAGCATAGATTTGCTAATAGAATTGTAATTAATATTATATTTACCAACTTATCTAAATGAATCTTTTCACAATTTAAAAAAAAAAAACATGGGCACAAGGACATGTTATCAAAGTGTGCATGATCCTCATATTTCCAATCCCTTAATAACAAATTTACTACAAAGTATTTAAAAATTAGAGATGGACTATTACATCTTTCACTAAATAATAAAATTTGTTTTAATCCTATTAACAATAAAATAATGATAAATTATTAAAAAATTATGTTAATCGACTATATATATAGATAGCGACACATTAGCAACAAATTTCGTAATTAATAATTACTAACCTATTGCCAAGAATTTCATGTAAATTGATGATATTATCTTCTTCTTCTTTGGTGAAATTTCCCCTCTTTATATCTGGACTCAAATAATTCATCCACCTCAATCTGCAACTCTTTCCACATCTCAATAATCCTGAATAACCAAAAAAAAGAGACAAAATAAATATCAGAAATGAGTTTTATTTTCAAAAATCTTAAGAAAAATATAACTCAAAAATAGGTTTTTATTCTTTAAAAACATCTTTTTATTTTCCTTCCAATTCCATCATATTTTTCTAATAATTTCTTCATCAAATTTTTAGTAAACATAATAGGCCAATAAAATAGTTCTTGCTACTTTTTGATGGGGCACAAAATTTAAGCAAAACAATTTAAAAATAAAATAAAATTGCAGTTCTAAATCTGACATATTATTTGTGTAAAATGTAGTTTTGGAGAATAACAATTTGTGTTCGATAAAATTAATTTTAAAAAAATACTTGTTATTAATATTAGATCAAGAATTTATGCTTGACCAAAATTCTCAAAGTGCTATCACAAAAAACTTCTCTTTTTTTTCAGCTTCTAAATAGAACTACTCCTACTCCTACTCAAAAGTACTTATTTTTCCCCAAAAAAAATGATCAAACATGTTTTATAGTCAAAATATTTGCAAATTTAGAAAAGAAGTTAACATTATAGTATAACATCTCAAAAGTCAAAATGAATATAACGTCACTTAAATTGAAACAGATAGAATATATCGTAATTTTTAAGCAATTACCAGCTTGTTTAGGGAGCGCACGCCAATTGCCATGGCCATTTTTGTTAATGTAAGAGATGAGAATTTGATCTTCTTCGAGATCCCATGGCCCTTTCTTCAAGTTCGTTTTCTCACAACAAGGTGCTCTGCCCATTTTTCTTTTTTCTCACTCGTTTTTTTGAAACAGACTAAAAAAAAATAACTTTAACTTCTTTTTCTCTTTTTTTTTTCTTCAAATTTTTTTTGTGTGAAAGAAATTATTAGAAGTCTCACTCTTCAGTTTCAGTGAAAAAAAAGAAAGAAAATGGTTGAAGTGTTTAGTGAAGGCTAAGAATGGGTATTTATAGTAGCATATATTTTGAAAGAAATAAAAAGAATAGTCAAAGGTCAAAAAGTCCTTTCTTGCAATTTCCATGAAGTTGTGTGTTTTTGTATTTATTTTCATTTAAAATAATTAACATAATTATATATTGTATAATGCAAGTGTGTGGACCATAAAAAAGGGATGGGGGAAAATGTGCGTTTTATTTCATGTCTTACGTAATTCTTACGTGGTTTTTCAGCTATAGCAAATTTATTTTGTGGCGTATTTAAAGAATAAAGAATAAATATTGCAAATATATATATTTTGTTTTTTAGGAGTGAAGAATAAAAAATATACATAAAATATTTTATTATTTTCGTGTTTCATATTTGAACTATCAAGTATCAATCATTTTCGTACCTAACCTATCATCAATTATTTGACAAAACATATATACTTTAACTATCAATTGTTCTATTTTCCTACATGAATAATAACGATGATACTCCGGTAGGAAAAGGAAACAACTGATAATTGAGGTGTGTTATGATAAATAGTTAATGGTAATTCGAGTGACAAACGCACATAACTAATAATTCAGATAAGAAACTTGAAAAAAAACATGATACTTCAGGTATATTTTTTACCATTATTTTTTTATATATATAAATGGAGAAAATGGAGAATCAAACTCTCATGAAGTGAAAGTTGAAATAATCAACCAATAAACTCATAAGATTATTTACATGTAAGTGACTTACGAATTAAAAACCCTCTTTGATTTATTAAATTTTATTCACAATCTTTACACACACTCGACTATAGTTTTGTTGTTTACTTTTGTCAGTCTATATACATATATTATACACGATTGTACATATATCATATATTAATTATACATATTTATTTATTATTTTTAATTTAAATAATTAGATGAACGACTATTTGAATTGTTTAATAAAGCATTTTTACATAAAATGAGACGAGTAGTATTTGTGTTCAATGTTGTCACTTTAGCTTCTTTCTTTTTCCTAAAATACTTTTCCTTTAGATTCATTGAGTTTGTCATTAATCATTATCAATAATTTCCAAACACGTTACACATTGCCAGTTGGTTCCCTTTGGAAGAAAAAAGAAGAAGTTCAACTAGCATAAATTTCATCAAAATATAGTGAGCATCAAACTGCCACGTACGTGTTCTATATGTTTAACGTGGACGTTTTTTTTAATTCAGAGGTGAATTCAAAATTTTAAGTTTATATATGTTAGAATAAATTCAAGTTAATATGCAACAATAATTAGGTTCTGAACTAGATATTCCTGGGACGAAGGGAGTAACTCTTTTTTAATTAAAAAAAAAAGCATTGACCATTATGAGGAACAAAAAGTCAAACCATTGATCATTATTGCTAAATTATGGATTAAGATAATAGGGTGCCAGGAAAGAGAGCAGTTTGACCCAATTAGTCAAAGTCAAGTATTTGGGGCGACAGCTTCACACTTGCACACGAATGTGTGTTTCCTTAGTGGTACTAGTGAGCTAAGCCAGTTAAACTTCTTCGAAAAACGATATTTTCGAATCCTCCAAAAGTAATGTATATTTGATAGATTTGATATGTATGTGCAGAGGCGAATCTATTAAGGCATGTGGGGGTGTCATGCCATCCCCGAACTTCGACGGAAACTCTATATATACATAGGTATATATATAATATTTATATTTATATAAAGCGTGTCATCCACAGAACAAAATTGACTTGTGGTGCCACGGTAGGAGGGCAACTTTAGAAGGTTGATGTTGCGGGTTCGAATCCCATTTGTACCTATTTTTTTGAGAAAGACATTGTTTTAAAAAAAAGGAAATTGCTGCACACGTTCTTTTAAGAAAAATTAGATAACTAAAATTAATTTATATCGAAAAGACGAATAATTTAATCAAATATAAAATTAATTTAATCGATAAGTCTATTTGGCACCCACGGAGTCTAAATCCTGGATCCGCCACTGTGTATGTGATAACATTTTTAGAGACTTCCAATAACATAAGTAGTAGTCAAAACTTATAAATCCTACATGATGCGAATCTAGATTAGTCAGGACATAGACAAATACCATCAAATGGTTATAAAAGAAATAGAAAATTACAAAGCCTTAAAACATACTCACTATAATTCCACAGATGAATTAGTTTGGAGAAGGTGATATACACACAATCTTACACCTATCGACTACCTTATAAAGATAGAGAGGTTATTTCCGATAAATCGTCACCTCAAGCAAAACAAATCAAAATCAAGTATGGAAAGAAATACAGTTATGAAAAATCCATGCTAAAATCAAAAGAGAGAGAACAATAGCACTAACGAATAACATGGTAATCGAATCAAAGTACTAGAGCGAGCGCAACAACAGGTAGTAATAAAATAAAAAAGACTAAAGTTTGTATTCCTCCAAGATACAAATTAGAAACATCATCATGTTGATGTTTCATTTTCCTTTGACATACCCTCCAATGATTTCCCTTTAGATTCTGGTACCAACAATGTAAACAACATCCCAAAGAAATTAATACAACCTAAAACAATCAAAGAATTCCCCACACCAATGCCAGGAGGGTAACCAGAATCAGTCTTGTTTGGATCATTTGATTGTGCTGCATACAAAAATTCAAATGCACCAACCATTGCCCCTGCTTTCCCATCCCGTGGCACGTTGACCGTAGCCTCGCGGAGAAAATCTCCGCGGGGACAACAAACGTGCTCACATTCAGACCGTGTAACGTGCTGTCTCAGGGATTTTCATCCGCCAGTAATATGTTAGTAAAGCAGGGAGAGCCCCGAGGATTAAGATCACACGCCAAGCGTGATCAGCCTCGGGGACAGTAGATGCAACAGCATTGTGTTGAAATGCAAGGGAAGGGTACCCTGCATTAAACAAAACGGATACAACAATAGCCACCAATATTCCACCAACAAAGATTCCGAAACCTTGCATTGCAAACACAGAAGCAATAACGCGCCACGAGTTTTTTTATTAGCATATTCAGACATGATCATGGCGGATAAAGGGTAATCAAAACTCCAAAATTCTGCAAAACAAAAAAAAAGGTGGAAATTTTATACATAAGATAAAGATAGTTATAGAAATGTAACGGTATGTTATGATCACAAGTTTTGAAGATATTTTTTAAGTTTTTATATTTTTATTTGTGCAATTAGTCAAATATCGTCATATAAAGTGAAATGAGAGGAGTATACACTAAAAAAATGTGAAATTAAGGTTAGATTTTTTTTTGCGTGAATTGGCTAAGCGCAAAATCTAGAAAGACAAGCTAGGGGGCGGAAGAGAGTTTATCATTGGAAAATCACACTCTATATATAAGGTCATTTTCTTTTCATGTATATATAGTAAATTTTGAAATTCCTTTAATGAAAATCATTCCTCCACCGCTCTTGCTTTTGCTATGCGCGGAATTAAAAAAAAGGCTTGAAGCGCATTGGATCTTATGCACGCAATTTTACCTTGTGTATCTGCAAAAGATTAATTTCACGACTTGAACCTATGACCTCCAAATCATACAACGATGAGCACGTATGAGATGTGGAGAGAAAGAAAGAGAGTACATAGTCAAATTATTTATTAAGCTAAATCTCTACGTAAATAACTTACCATTACATGTTTTAGCATGTAAAAAGAGGAAAAGGTGAGTAATAAATATGAGATACGGAGAGAGAATAGTCAAATTTCTGTCTCCTCACCATATTAGTCGTTTACTTTCTCATTTTCACATATCTTGAGAAATAATAAATAAGTAACAAACAATGTTACTGATTTACCTTGTAAGAAACTTTTTTAAAACTTTACAAACTTATTTACATTTTTAATAAAAGATTGAGTAGTAAAGGTAAAACGGAAAATATTAATTAATTCTATCTTAAATGTTGCACAATATGAAACGAAATCAAAAGTCGTGGCAAATCCGAAGGACGAGGAGGTGCGGCAGAAGAGGAAGATTTGGAAAAAAAAGCTCAAGACAAAAATTGAGAATTTTATACAAATCCTAGTGTTACACAAATCCCTTAATTTTTCCAAAATTAAAATTAAATAGCAGGCCCTCACGAAGATACTCTTATTGGGCTGGGCCCAGAAGGCATGGGCTAAAAACCTGTGGCGAGCCAACCCAAACCATCTATCAATTTAGGGAAATTATATGAAATAACAAACTATTAATTCAAATTAAATATTATAGCCATAGTTTATTTTAATTGTAATTCGTAGCAAACATCCCCTTTTTTGCCATCTGATTCGGTATACAATTAGTCATTTTATACACTTCGATATAAAATGTATTTGTGTTTGTATAAAGCGAGAGAAAAGTGTATATACAAATATAAATACGTATATTTTCGTCATATACACTTATAATTACACAAATACAAATCTTATTATACAAATTACAATGTATAAATGAATTTATACAAAACTGAATAATTTGTATAAAATTGGATGTTTGTAGCGAATTATACAAATCAAAAGCTCCATGGCAAACATAAAATTTGTTATGGAGCGCAATTATGCAAACTATAGTTATAACATATAAATATGATTTTTATGTTTGTTACACTACAAAAAAAACTGTGAATTAGATGGAGATTTTCCTGGTGATTAGTATGAAAATTCGCAGGAAACTTATTTTCCTGCAAATTTTCATACTAATTCCCAGGAAAATCCTCATGTAATTCACAGTTTTCTTGTAGTGTTATATGTGAAAGTTGCTCAATAAATTTATGTGGGTTGGTGTTGGACCCTTAATGGGACCCGCCTAAATTATCATTTTCAAAATTTTAACTCGCGACCTCTAGTTAAGAGTGGACGCGCACCTTATTCATTCCTTCAATAAAACAGAGATACCCATCGTATATACTAATCAAACTATTTTTTTTATGTTATCCTTTATTTTGAATTAGAAGTAATTAACTTAAAGTATTGTCAAAAAGTCAATGATTTGGATTTAGATACTGCTAATTAAGAAAAATAAAGTAAGATAATCTATTGGGACCATTTAAAAAATAAATTAATTAGGGCATATTCAGCTAATAAAATAGTCGTGCAGACTGCTAATCATTCACGTCATGTGCTAATTAAGTGTACATATATAGCTGACTTTCGTTTGTCTCTATTTTATTTTGGTTTCTTATCGTATTTAAAACCGACTAATCCTAAAGAAGTGTTTCGAATATGAAAGACAATTTCATTATGAAGGATGAACTTCAGACTTCTGATTAAAGGATAGAGAATAGCACGTGTTTGACACTCTCACATACACCATATTCTTTCATAGGATTGATCTGAACCTAGTTCGATTTATTATTACACTCGATTGTACTACATCTCATCATTTTCTACATTTTTCAATTTTTAGAGATTAAACATGTTGCTTGTTGCTCTTTTGATTGTACGTTGTATAGTTGAAATTTCTTGAAAACATCTATTGTTTTTCTTTAATTATGGGGTTGAAATTTGCTTTAATTCTTTCCATTGCTACTGCTACAGTTGAGTGATCTTTCTCGATGATGAAGTTCATTAGTATTGAAATTTACTTTAATTCTTTTCGTTGCTATTGCTACAGTTGAGTGATCTTTCTCGATGATGAAGTTCATTAGTATCGAATTACTGAATCAAATGGATTATGAGTTTTTAAATGGTTGTTTTGTTGCCCCATAAACCTCAAACATTTACTAGAAGAATGTCAATGTAATATTTTGAAACAATATTTTCATTTAAAATAAAGCAAACAGATACATACAAAAGAAAAAAAAGAAAATTACAAGACTTGTATCAGTCATCACACAAAATTACAACTCAATTCTCCAAAAACAATTAATTAATGAGCTCATGCTTCTCCAGATATAGTTTCTTGCATGTGATGCTTGGAACTAGGCAGTTGTCGTCTTATGTACAATTCAACAAATTTAAATAAACCTAAGAGCCCTTCTGTAGTGTTTAACAAAGGTTACATACTTGCTTAGTTGGAGTTCTATTTGGGTATACTTGTGAATATGATTCAGCACAATATGAAGTGAAATAATTACAATAACACACTTGGCGACAAAAAAATAAAAATTAAAAATTACAACAAACAAGCTTACACAATACAAAGAAAAAGGAAATTAAACCAAGAAAAGAAAGGAAAAAAAATAAAAATACAAGTAGTGATTTTTCCAAGCAATTAATGAGCTCATGCTTCTCCAGTTATAGTTTCTTGTGATGCTTCCTCTAGAGATTTTCCTTTTGTCTCTGGCACACAAAATGTACATATCATTCCTAGAGCATTGATAATCCCTAGAACAATAAGTGAGTTCTTTATTCCGATACCCGCTGGGTATCCTGCATCTATTTTCGTTGGATCTTTGCTTTGGGCAGCGTATAGGAATCCATACGCTCCCACTATAGCCCCAGCCTTACCTGCAGCTGCTGAAATCCCATGACATGTTGACCGAAGCCTTGCTGGGAAAATCTCAGCTGGGACCACAAATGTAGTCGCGTTAGGCCCAAAATT
>JAJOOH010022224.1:0-10541 GCA_029582605.1 Solanum gracilifrons
TCCGTTAAAGCCTTAGCTATGGAGCCATATAGCCCTCATGGCCAAAACGTCCCATTTTGAAGTTCAAATGTGCCCTAAAGCAGGTAAACCACCCTTTTTGCCGATTTTCTTGTGCTACAATCTATGGACTTTTTGGTGATCTAGATTTCCGACCTCATTTTTGAAAAATGTTTTCGTGGACATCCGTTAAGGCCTTAGCTATGGAGCCATATAGCTCTCACAGTCAAAATATCCCATTTTGAAGTTCAAATGTGCCCCAGAGCAGGTAAACCCCTCATTTTGCCAATTTTCGTGTGCTATAGTCCATGGACTTTTTAGTGATCTAGAATTTCGACCTCTTTTTTGCAAAAAGTTTCCGTGCACGTCTGTTAAGGCCTTAGCTATAGAACCATATAGTGCTCACGGCCAAAACGTCCCATTTTGAAGGTCAAATGTGCATCAGAGCAGGTAAATCCCTCATTTTGCCGATTTTCGTGTGCTATAGTCCATTGAATTTTTGGTGATATAGATTTCCGACCTCATTTTTTTCAAAAGTTTTCGGGGATGTCCGTTAAAGCCTTAGCTATGGAGCCATATAGCTCTCACGGCCAAAACATCCCATTTTGAAGGTCAAATGTGCCCTAAAGCAGGTAAACCACCCTTTTTGCCGATTTTCTTGTGCTACAGTCCATGGACTTTTTGGTAATCTAGAATTCCGACCTCATTTTTGAAAAAAGTTTTCGTGGACATCCGTTAAGGCCTTAGCTATGGAGCCATATAGCCCTCACGGTCAAAATATCCTATTTTGAAGTTCAAATGTGCCCAGAGCAGGTAAACCCCTCATTTTGCCAATTTTCGTGTGCTATAGTCCATGGACTTTCTGGTGATCTAGAATTTCGACCTCTTTTTTGATAAAAGTTTCCGTGCACGTCTGTTAAGGCCTTAGCTATGGAGCCATATAGCGCTCACGGCCAAAACGTCCCATTTTGAAGGTCAAATGTGCCTCAGAGCAGGTAAATCCCTCAATTTGCCGATTTTAGTGTGATATAGTCCATGGACTTTTAGGCGATCTAGAATTCCGACCATATTTTTGCAAAAAGTTTTCGTGGACGTTCGTTAAGGCCTTATCTATGGAGCCATATAGGGCTCATGGCAAAAACGTCCCATTTTGAAGGTCAAATGTGCCCTAGAGCAGGCAAACCCCTCATTTTGCCGATTTTCGTGTGCTATAGTCTACGGACTTTTTGGTGCTCTAGATTTTCGACCTCATTTTTAAAAAAAGTTATCGTGGAAGTCCCTTAAAGCGTTAGCTATGAAGCCATATAGACCTCATAGCAAAAACGTCCAATTTTGTAGGTCAAATTTGCCCCCGAGCAGGTAAACCCCTCATATTGCCGATTATCGTGTGCTATAGTCTATGGACTTTTTGGTGCTCTAGATTTCCGACATCATTTTTTTAAAAAGATTTGTGGACGTCCCTTAAAGCCTTAGCTATGAAGCCATATAACACTCACGGCCAAAATGTCCCATTTTGAAGGTCAAATGTGCCCCCGAGCAAGTAAACCGCTCATATTGCCGATTTTCATGTGCTATAGTCCATGGACTTTTTGGTGATCTAGAATTCCGACCATATTTTTGCAAAAAGTTTTTGTGGACGTTCGTTAAGGCCTTATCTATGGATCCATATAGCTCTCACGGCCAAAACGTCCCATTTTGAAGGTTAAATGTTCCCCAGTGCAGGTAAACCCCTCATTTTGCCTATTTTCGTGTGCTATAGTCCATGGACATTTTGGTGATCTAGAATTCAAACCTTTTTTTTGCCAAAAGTTTTTGTGGACGTCCGTTAAGGCCTTAGCTATGGAGCCATATAGCGGTCACGGCCAAAACGTCCTATTTTGAAGGTCAAATGTGCCTTAGAGCAGGTAAATCCCTCATTTTGCCGATTTTCGTGTGCTATAGTCCATGGACTTTTATGTGATCTAGAATTTCGACCATATTTTTGCAAAAGTTTTCGTGGACGTTTGTTAAGGCATTATCTAGGGAGCCATATAGGGCTCATGGCCAAAACATCCCATTTTGAAGGTCAAATATGCCCTAGAGCAGGTAAACCCCTCATTTTGCTGATTTTCGTGTGCTATAGTCCATGAACTTTTTAGTGATCAAGAATTTCGACCTGATTTTTGCCAAAAATTTTTGTGGACATCCGTTAAGGCCTTAGCTATTAAGCCATATAGCCCTCACGGCCAAAATGTCCCATTTTGAAGTTCAAATGTACCCCAGAGGAGGTAAACCCCTCATTTTATCGATTTTCGTGTGCTATATTCCATGGACTTTTTGGTGATCTAGAATTCCGACCTCATTTTTGCAAAAAGTTTTTGTGAACGTCCGTTAAGGCCTTAACTATGGAGCCATATAGGGCTCACGGCCAAAACGTCCCATTCTAAAGGTCAAATGTGCCCCCGAGCAGGTAAACCCGTCATATTGCCAATTTTCGTGTGCTATAGTCCATGGACTTTTAGGTGATTTAGACTTCTGACCATATTTTTGAAAAAAGTTTTCGTGGACGTTCGTTAAGGCCTTATCTATGGAGCCATATAGGGCTCACTGCCAAAATGTCCCATTTTAAACGTCAAATGTGCCACCAAGCAGTTAAACCCCTCATATTGCCAATTTTCGTGTACTATAGTCCATGGAATTTTAGGTGATCTAGAATTCTGACCATATTTTTGCAAAAGGTTTCGTGGACTTTCGTTAAGGCCTTAGCTATGGAGCCATCTAGCGCTCACGGCCAAAACGTCCCATTTTGATGGTCAAATTTGCCTTAGAGCAGGTAAACCCCTTATTTTGCCGATTTTCGTGTGCTATAGTCTATGGACATTTTGGTGCTCTAGATTTTCGACCTCATTTTTTTCAAAAGTTTTCGTGGAAGTCCCTTAAAGCCTTAGCTATGAAGCCATATAACCCTCACGGCGAAAACAACCCATTTTGAAGGTCAAATGTGCCCCCGAGCAGGTAAACCTCTCATATTGCCGATTTTCGTGTGCTATAGTCTATGGACTTTTTGGTGCTCTAGATTTCCAACCTCATTTTTTTCAAAATTTTCATGGAAGTACTTTAAAGCCTTAGCTATGAAGCCATATAACCTTCACGACAAAAACGTCCCATTTTGAAGGTCAGATGTGCCCCCGAGCAGGAAAACCCCACATATTGCCGATTTTCGTGTGCTATAGTCCATGGACTTTTTGGTGATCTAGAATTACGACCTCATTTTTGAAAAAAGTTTTTGTGGACATCCGTTAAGGCCTCAACTTTGGAGCCATATATCCCTCACAGTTAAAATATCCCATTTTGAAGTTCAAATGTGCCCTAGAGCTGGTAAATCCCTCATTTTGCCAATTTTCGTGTGCTATAGTCCATGGACTTTTTGGTGATCTAGAATTTCGACCTCATTTTTGTAAAAAGTATCTGTGGACGTCCGTTAAGGCCTTAGCTATGGAGCTATTAGCGCTCACAGCCAAAACGTCCCATTTTGAAAGTCTAATATGCCTCAGAGCAGGTAATTCCCTCATTTTGCCGATTTTCGTGTGCTATAGTCCATGGACTTTTAGGTGATCTTGAATTCCGACCATATTTTACAAAAAGTTTTCATGGACATTCGGTAAGGCCTTATCTATGGAGCCACATAGGGCTCACGGCCAAAACATACCATTTTGAAGGTCAAATGTGCCCTAGAGCAGGTAAACCCCTTATTTTGCCGATTTTTGTATGCTATAGTCCATGGACTTTTTAGTGATCTAGAATTCCGACCTTAGTTTTGCCAAAAGTTTACGTGGACGTCCGTTAAGGTTTTAGCCATGGAGCCATATAGCCCTCACGACCGAAATGTCCCATTTTGAAGTTTAAATGTGCCCCAGAGCAGGTAAACCCCTCATTTTGCCGATTTTCGTGTGCTAAAGTCCATGCACTTTTTAGTGATCTAGAATTCCGACCTCATTTTTGCAAAAATGTTTTCGTGGACATCCAGTAAGGCCTTAGCTATGGAGCCATATATGGCTCACGGCCAAAACGTCCCATTTTAAAGGTCAAATGTGTCGTAGAGCAGGTAAACCCCTCATTTTGCCGATTTTCGTGTGCTATAGTCCATGGACTTTTTAGTGATCTAGAATTCTAACCTTTTTTTTGCCATAATTTTGGTGGACGTCCTTTAAGGTCTTAGATATGGAGCCATATAGCCCTCACGGCCAAAACGTCCAATTTTGAAATTCAAATGTGCCTCAGGGCAGATAAACACCTTATTTTGTCGATTTTCGTGTGCTATAGTCCATGGACTTTTTGGTGATCTTGATTTCCGACCTAATTTTTTTCAAAAGTTTTCGTGGACGTCCCTTAAAGGCTTAGCTATGAAGCCATATAGCCCTCACGGTAAAAACGTCCCATTTTGAAGGTCAAATGTGCCCCCGAGCAGTTAGACCCCTCATATTGCCGATTTTCGTGTGCTATAGTCCATGGAGTTTTAGGTAATCTAGAATTCCGACCATATTTTTGCAAAACATTTTCGTGGACGTTCGTTAAGTCCCTATCTATGGAGCCATATAGTGCTCATGTCCAAAATGTCCCATTTTGAAGGTTAAATGTGCCCCAGAGCAGGTAAACCCCTCATTTTGCCGATTTTCGTGTGCTATAGTCTATGGACTTTTTGGTGATATGGAACTCCGACCTTATTTTTGCCAAAAGTTTTCGTGGACGTCCGTTAAGGCGTTAGCTATGGAGCCATATAGTCCTTACGGCCAAAACGTCCCATTTTGAAGTTCAAATGTGCCCCAGAGCAGGTAAAACAATTATTTTGCCGATTTTCGTGTGCTATAGTCCATGGACTTTTTAGTGATCTAGAATTCCGAACTCATTTTTGCAAAAAGTTTTCGTGGACGTCCGTTAAGGCCTTAGCTATGGAGCCATAAACGTCCCATTTTAAAGGTCAAATGTGCCCCCGAGCAGGTAAATCCCTCATATTGCCGATTTTCGTGTGTTATAGTCCATGGACTGTTAAGTGATCTAGAATTTCGAACTCCTTTTTGAAAAAAGTTTTTGTGGACGTCCGTTAAGGCTTTATCTATGGAGCCATATAGGGCTCACGGCCAAAAAGTCCATTGACTTTTTGGTGATCTAGATTTCCGACCACATTTTTTTAAAAAATTTTCGTGGACGTCCGTTAATGCCTTAGCTATGGTGCCATATAGCCCTCACGGCCATAACATCCCATTTTGAATGTCAAATGTGCCCTAGAGCAGATAAACCCCTTATTTTGCCGATTTTCGTGTGCTATAGTCCATGGATCTTTTGGTGAACTAGATTTTCGACCTGATTTTTGAAAAAAATTTTCGTGGACATCCGTTTAGGCCGTAGCTTTGGAGCCATATAGCCCTCACGGTCAAAATATCCCATTCTGAAGTTCAAATATGCCCCAGAGCAGGTAAACCCCTCATTTTGCCGATTTTCGTGTGCTATAGTCCATGGACTTTTTAGTGATCTAGAATTCCGACCTCATTTTTGCAAAAAGTTTTCGTGGACGTACGTTAAGGCCTTAGCTACAGAGCCATATAGGGCTCACGGCCAAAACATCCCATTTTATAGTTCAAATGTGCCCCCAATCAGGTAAACCACTCATACTGCCGATTTTCGTGTGCTATAGTCCATGGACTTTTAGGTGATCTAGAATTCCGACCATATTTTTGCCAAACATTTTCATTGACGTTCGTTAAGGCCTTATCTATGGAGCCATATAGCGCTCACGGCCAAAACGTCCAATTTTGAAGGTTAATTGTTCCCCAGATCAGGTAAACCCCTTATTTTGCCGATTTTTGTGTGCTATAGTCCATTGACTTTTTGGTGCTCTAGATTTCCGACCTCATTTTTTTCAAAAGTTTTCGTCGACGTCCCCTAAATCCTTAGCTATGAAGCCATATAGCCCGCACGGCCAAAACGTCCCATTTTGAAGGTCAAATGTTCCCCCGAGCAGGTAAACATCTCATATTGCCGATTTTCGAGTGCTATAGTCCATTGACTTCTTGGTGATCTACAATTCCTACCTCATTTTTTTCAAAAGTTTTCGTGGACGTCCTTTAAAGCCTTAGCTATGGAGACATATAGCCCTCACGGTAAAAAATATCCCATTTTGAAGTTCAAATGTGCCCTGAGCAGGTAAACCCCTTATTTTGCCGATTTTGCAAAAAGTTTTCGTGGACGTTCGTTAAGGCCTTATCTATAGAGCCATATACCGCTCACGGCCAAAACCTCCCATTTTGAAGGTTAAATGTGCCCCAGAGCAGGTAAACCCCTCATTTTGCCGATTTTCGTATGCTATAGTCCATGGACTTTTTGAAGATCTAGAATTCCGACCTTATTTTTGCCAAAAGTTTTCGTGGACGTCCGTTAAGGCGGTAGCTATGGAGCCATATAGCCCTCACGGCCAAAACGTCCCATTTTGAAGGTCAAATGTGCCCCAGAGCAGGTAAACCCCTTATTTTACCGATTTTCGTGTGCTATAGTCCATTGACTTTTTGGTGATCTAGATTTCCGGCCTCATTTTTTTCAAAAGTTTTCGGGGACGTCCGTTAAAGCCTTAGCTATGGAGCCATATAGCCCTCACGGCCAAAAAGTCCCATTTTGAAGGTCAAATGTGCCCTAAAGCAGGTAAACCACACTTTTAACCGATTTTCGTGTGCTATAGTCCATGGAATTTTTGGTGATCTAGAATTACGACCTCATTTTTGAAAAAATTTTCCGTGGACATCCGTTAAGGCCTTAGCTATGGAGCCATATAGCCCTCACGGTCAAAATATCCCATTTTGAAGTTCAAATGTGCCCTTGAGCAGGTAAACCCCTCATTTTGCCAGTTTTCGTGTGCTATAGTCCATGGACTTTTTGGTGATCTAGAATTTCGATTTCATTTATGGAAAAAGTGTCTGTGTACGTCCGTTAAGGCCTTAGCTATGGAGCCATATAGGGCTCACGGCCAAAACGTCACATTTTGAAGGTCAAATGTGCCTCAGAGCAGGTAATTCCCTTATTTTGCCGATTTTCGTGTGCTATAGTCCATGGACTTTTAGGTGATCTAGAATCCCGACCATATTTTTGCAAAAAGTTTTCGTGGACGTTCGTTAAGGCCTTATCTATGGAGCCATATAGCCCTCACAGCCAAAATGTCCCATTTTGAAGTTCAAATGTGCCCCAGAGCAGGTAAACCCCTCATTTTGCCGATTTTCATGTGCTATAGTCCATGGACTTTTTAGTTATCTAGAATTCCAACCACATTTTTGCAATAAGTTTTCGTGGACATCCGTTAAGGCCTTAGCTATGGAGCCATATAGGGCTCACAGCCAAAACGTCCCATTTTAAAGGTAAAATGTGCCCCAGAGCAGGTAAACCCCTCATTTTGCCGATTTTCGTGTGCTATAGTCCATGGACTTTTTGGTGATCTGGAACTCCGACCTTATTTTTGCCAAAAGTTTTCGTGGACGTTCGTTAAGGCGTTAGCTATGGAGCCATATAGTCCTCACGGCCAAAGCGTCCCATTTTGAAGGTCAAATGAGCCCAGAGCAAGTAAACTCCTTATTTTGCCGATTTTCGTGTGCTATAGTCCATAGACTTTTTAGTGATCTAGAATTCCGTACTCATTTTTTTCCAACGTTTTCGTGGACGTCCGTTAAGGCCTTAGCTATGGAGCCATAAACGTCCCATTTTAAATGTCAAATGTGTCCCATAGCAGGTAAACCCCTCATTTTGCCGATTTTTTTGTGTTATAGTCCCTGGACTTTTTGGTGATCTGGAACTCCGACCTTATTTTTACCAAAAGTTTTCGTGGACGTCCGTTAAGGCGTTAGCTATGGAGCCATATAGTACTCACGGCCAAAACGTCCCATTTTAAAGGTCAAATGTGCCCTAGAGCAAATAAACCCCTTATTTTGCCTATTTTCGTGTGCTATAGTCCATTGACTTTTTGGTGATCTAGATTTCCGACCACATTTTTTAAAAAAGTTTTTGTGGACATTCGTTTAGGCCTTAGCTATGGAACCATATAGCCCTCACGGTCAAAAATCCCATTTTGAAGTTCAAATGTGCCCCAGAGCAGGTAAACCCCTCATTTTGCCAATTTTTGTGTGCTATAGTCAATGGACTTTTTGGTGATCTAGAATTCCGACCTCATTTTTGCAAAAAGTTTCCGTGGACGTCCGTTAAAGCCTTAGCTATGGAGCCATATATCGCTCACGGCCAAAACGTCCCATTTTGAAGGTCCAATGTGCCCTTGAGCAGGTATACCACCCTTTTTGCCCATTTTTGTGTGCTATTATCCATCGACTTTTTGATGAACTAGAATTCCGACCTCATTTTTTAAAACAGTTTTCGTGAACATCCGTTAAGGCCTTAGCTATAGATCCATATAGACCTCACGGTCAAAATATCCCATTTTGAAGATCAAATTTGCCCCAGAGCAGGTAAACCCCTCATTTTGCCAGGTTTCGTGTGCTATAGTCCATTGACTTTTTGGTGATCTAGAATTCCGACCTCATTTTTGAAAAAGTTTACGTGGACGTTCGTTAAGGCCTTATCTATAGAGCCATATAGGGCTCACGGCCAAAACGTCCTATTTTAAAGGTCAAATGTGCCCTAGAGTAGGTGAACCACTAATTTTGCCGATTTTCGTGTGCTATAGTCTATGGACTTTTTAGTGATCTAGAATTCCAACCTTATTTTTGCCAAAAGTTTTCGTGGACGTTTGTTAAGGCCTTATATATGGAGTCTTATAGGGCTCACGGCCAAAACGTCCCATTTTTAAGGTCAAATGTGTCGTATACCAGGTAAACCTCTCATTTTGCCGATTTTCGTGTGCTATAGTCCATGGACTTTTTAGTGATCTAGAATTCCGACCTCATTTTTGCAAAAAGTTTTCGTGGATGTCCGTTAAGGACTTAGCTATGGAGCTATATAGGGCTCACGGCCAAAACGTCCCATTTTAAAGGTCAAATGTGCCCCCGAGCAGGTAAATCCCTTATATTGCCTATTTTCGTGTACTATAGTCCATGGACTTTTAGGTGATCTAGAATTCCAACCATATTTTTGCTAAAAGTTTTCGTGCACGTTCGTTAAGGCCTTAGCTATGGAGCCATATAGCGCTCAAGGCCAAAACGTCCAATTTTAAAGGTCAAATGTGCCTCAGTGCTTGGTAAACACCTTATTTTACCGATTTTCGTGTGCTATAGTCCATGGACTTTTTGGTGCTTTAGATTTCCGACCTCATTTTTTTAAAAACTTTTCTTGGACGTCCCTTAAATCCTTAGCTATGAAGCCATATAGCCCTCACAGCCAAAAAGTCCCATTTTGAAGGTCAAATGTGCCCCCGAGCAAATAAACCCCTCATATTGCCGATTTTCGTGTGCTATAGTCCATGGACTTTTTGGTGATCTAGAATTCCGACCTTATTTTTGCCAAAAGTTTCTGTGGACGTCCGTTAAGGCCTTAGCTATGGAGCCATATAGCGCTCACGACCAAAACGTCCCATTTTGAAGGTCCAATGTGCCCTTGAGCTGGTATACCACCCTTTTTGCCGATTTTCGTGTGCTATTATCCATCGACTTTTTGATGAACTAGAATTCCGACCTCATTTTTTAAAATAGTTTTCGTGAACATCCGTTAAGGCGTTAGCTATAGAGCCATATAGCCCTCACGGTCAAAATATCCCATTTTGAAGTTCAAATGTGCCCCAGAGCAGATAAACCGCTCATTTTGCCAATTTTCGTGTGCTATAGTCCATGGACTTTTTGGTGATCTAGAATTCCGACCTCATTTTTCCAAAAAGTTTCCGTGGACGTCCGTTAAGGCCTTAGATATAAAGCCATATAGCGCTCACGGCCAATACGTCCCATTTTGAAGGTCAAATGTGCTTCGGAGCAGGTAAATCCCTCATTTTGCCGATTTTCGTGTGCTATAGTCCATGGACTTTTAGGTGATCTAGAATTTCGACCATATTTTTGCAAAAAGTTTTTGTGGAAGTTCGTTAAGGCCTTATCTATGGAGCTATATAGGGCTCACGGCCAAAACCTCCCATTATCAAGGTCAAATGTGCCCTAGAGCAGGTAAACCCCTTATTTTGCTGATTTTCGTCTTCTATAAGTCCATGGACTTTTTAGTGATCTAGAATTCCGGATTATTTTTGCCAAAAGTTTTCGTGGACATCCGTTAAGGCCTTAGCTATGGAGCCATATAGCCCTCACGGCTAAAATGTCCCATTTTGAAGTTCAAATGTGCCCCAGTGCAGGTGAACCCCTCATTTTGCCGATTTTCGTGTGCTATAGTCAATGGACTTTTTAGTAATCTAGAATTCCGACCTCATTTTTGCAAAAAGTTTTCGTGGACGTCCGTTAAGGCCTTAGCTATGGAGCCACATAAGGCTCAAGGCCAAAACGTCCCATTTTAAAGGTCAAATGTGCCCCCAAGCAGGTAAACTCCTCATATTGCCGATTTTCGTGTGCTATAGTCCATGGACTTTTAGGTGATCTAGAATTCCG
>JAJOOH010022225.1:0-11278 GCA_029582605.1 Solanum gracilifrons
GACCCCTATTTATAGTTTTAAAATAGAGGAGTTGTGATTGGATCAAGATTTCCTTCAGCCAATCCGATTTAAGTGACATGACATATGGGCTTTATGAAGCGAAATTTAATTAAATACATATTTATTGGTTTTAAATAATTAACTCAATTATATTAATCCATAATATTTATTTGGACTTATATCTTTATGAATTTAATATAATCCAAATCATTTAAAAAATTTATATTTGATAAATTTTAAATGGTTACAAATACCCCATGCTTTAAGTTTTGTCAAGATATTTTATCTTTTGAAGACTAGGCTTGAAGAATTAATTACAAAATAATTATATATCGTGTAATTTAAAAATAATCAATTGACATACCACTCCAATATAATTAGAGTGGCTTAATTGGAGTAAATTAATGAATGGCCACATAATTGACATCTATGGTAGCAAGTCCGAGGGATATGATGAGTAGGTTTTTGATGGGGGTATCCAACATAGTAGCAATAGAATGTCATACGACAATGCTCCATGATGATACAGATAACTCACGTCTTATGGTGTATGCTCAACAAATGGAGGAAGATAAACTTGAAGAGGAAAAATCTATGGAGAAAAAAAGGTTTAGGATGGACAATGATAAGTCCTTTCATGATGGATCCGATGGGCATGGTCACTCTAGGAATCGACAAAAATTTTCCGGACATGGCTCTTCTAATGCGCCTAAGTATAATGATGAGAGGGTGTCTAACCCTAAGCCACCCAGAATTGGTAATGAGTCCCTATGGTCAACTTTTGCTAGATGTGTAAGAGGCATGAGGGTAGGTGTTTTGCCGGTAGAGAAAGTTGCTTTAGTTGTGGTGAGAGTGGCCACAAGATGAAAGATTGTTCAAAATCAAAAGATACAAGAAGAGAGGGTAAGCAAGTTCATACTAGTGGGCCGAAAGAGATTGTCCAAAAGAAGAATAGGTTCTATGTCCTCCGAGCTAAAAATGATCAAGAGTGATCTCCTTATTTTGCTACCGGTATGTGTTTTATTCTTTAGTAGATTCTGGATTACTTGTCTTTTGTGACTTGATATGTTATACTTTGAAGTTATCCTTATATGAAGGATGTTTAAAAGAGTTTGTGTAGGCTTATTCCCAAGGGGGAGAGGATGTTCCTATATGGTAAGGTTATTGTGTGTTATGTGTTGCCATAGTTTCCCTATATGCATGTTCATGAAAAAGTTTAGGTCTTGATAAGAAATGACTTATATGCATTGTATTGCCTCATGTTGTAGTGCATTTGAGTAGAGTTGCATATAGACTTCATGAGATGAATTAATGAGCATGTTTTAGCTAGGAGATGCTAGTTCCTCCTTGAATATGAGTAGATATGGAAATTCATGCATTTTGGGTTGTTAGATGTAGTTCCTCTTCCCTTGTGTTGCATTGAGTATATTTAGCTTGGAGTAGAAGTTTTCCTCCTTGGTTGTGTGCATTTAAATGTATTGCATGCATGATGGGCTGCTAGTCTAGAGTTATTTCCTTTAAGAATTGTTTAGAATCGTCATTCGAGGACGAATTATCCCAAGGGGGAGATATTGTAATACCCCGAAAACTAGTAGACTAAACTAGAGCCTTAGGTTAGGGTTCTGGAGTTTGAAGCAAGGGTTAGAATCGTAAAATGATTTCACATATCTTAGTAGACCATCTAGGGTTTAGTTGAGGGCTACAAAGGTCAAGGCTAAAAGGCAAGTGCCAAGGAAAAGGAGCAAGGCCCAAGCCAAAGGCCAAGGCTTCCCTAAGCTTGGAGCACATTGCCTCAAGTCCACGACCACGACCACGGATAGTGGTGTGGACCATTTCACGACCAGTGGTCTTGACCATGGTTGGTGGGAAGGGTCGTGAAGATGCTTTATGATGAGGGAGGCTAAGACACGTTTTCCAGGCCACTGCCCAAGGACCGCGACTCGTGAGGTCCTGTCGTGGTGCCTGGAAGCAGGCTGCCTAATGAGGGGTCTTTCAGTAAATTCGGTTTTAGTTGGTTTTAAGTGATGGTCGTTTTATATGGATTTTATACACCTATATAAAGTATTTTAAGTCATTAAGACCCCAGCTAAGTCATTAATTTCAAAACCCCAGATGATCCCAATACTTCATCTCAGAAACCTCTCTCTAGAAAACTCAAGACTTGAAGAAGAAGATAGAGCTTAGGTCAAGAACAAGACTCCATTGTTGCAAGCTTTTGTGAGGGCTTTGAATCAAGGTATGTTATCTTATTCATCTATGGGTTCTTCCACCCATAGAGTCCCTTAGATTACCCCCAACTGTTAAGACAAAACCCAATTTTAGTTAGGGTTTCTTTCTATGTTGTGGGTAGTGTTGGGTATGATTCCAATTGAGTGGATAATTCCTATTTATGTTTGTTTTAGCATTGAATTGTGATATTATGATGAATTTCTGTAATTTGCATGGTCAACCCTAGTCTAATTGAAATGATTGATTTTATGTGGGTTTATGCCATGAGAGGTGATTGAGGATTCATAGGTGATCTTCTAAAATTAATGTCATGTGTAGTAATTTTTCAAGGTTGGGAACATATAGATTGATGAGTCCATGATTTGGACTCAGTTAGGGCTTTATTTTGATAGATTTAATGTCCTCAAATGCTTGTTTTGTGCCAATAACTGATGTAAAACCCTTGGTTTCTAGGTATTTGGATTGAGGAACTAAGCATGGGCACTAACGAGCAAAAACGAAGAAAAGAAGGCATGTTGATCGCCTAATCCATTGGGCGAATCGCCGAGTGGCTATTACCTCGCTTAATGTTCCAGTGTGCTAAGCCCTTAAGGAGAAAACCAAGTCGGCGAGAGAAAGAAGCATTTTGTGTGTCGCCGAATGGTTCCGTGATGCACTGATTGGATCCCCTAAAGGTACAAAACTTGAAGATGCTGAAGGCTAAAGCAAAAAGGTGATCGAACTGACCAAAAAGTGGATCACCGAGCTGATCGGTGATCCCGAATAACTGCGCCGAATGGTTCTTCACAGCATATTTTTGGCAACTATAAATACATTTTTGAATATTTAGTTTAGTATCAGTTTTCATAATATAGAATATTTCAGTTTTGGAGTTGGAACTTTGAGTTTTGTGACAAACTTTTCCTTTCCTTTGAAGAATTGAAGTTTTCCATTTTTGAGAAATTGGAAGTGGGTCTTTGAGATTCTTCAACTTAGAACTTTGTAAAGATGAAATTAATCTTACCCAGTTTGTGGAAACACAATTTGGTAACTATTTCTGTCTTTTTATGATGGCTAGCTAAATCCCCAATTCTTGCGGGTGTGATTATGGGTTGATTTAGCTTATGGGTATTGCTAATTGATAGTTTAAATATTGTTTAGAAGTGATTTCATTCAGTAATTATGGTTTAATTTAAAGGCTTGTAGTTGCAAATGCAATTCTACCTTAGTGTTTTTGGCTTGCGAGAGAGAGAGATTTTAAAACCAAGATTATTGAATTGATGGTCTGTCCGTGGGTATTGGGTTGTCATGGGTTCAACTCGAGAGAGTGAATCCTAAGCCCTTTTCCACACATCAGCTCGAGAGCGTGAATGGACTTAAGCATAGGTTGTTTTTAATTGTTGTTTGTTAATGTTCGAGAGAAACCAACTTGATTTGGGGTAAATTTTTCGAGAGAAAATTTATCCCAACTAAAGTCTAGCTTATTCACTAATTTACAGTTATTTCCTATCAGTTGCAATCACCCATTTGTCTATATTAGCCTATAATCCAATCACATCCCAAGAGCCCTTCTCATTACTTGTTAATTCATTTTATTTGATGGTATTGGAGTTGATAATTACAATCAAAACCCCTTGTGTCACCGTTTAATTTGAATTATGCTTTTATTCATAAATATCTATTCCTATGATTGACTTGAATCTACTTATTTTCAGTTTTGGTTCTCGTGTTGCTTGTTGAGAGAGAAATTGAGCTTATCCAATAGGAACAGGGGCCAAATCGTTAACCCTCCCTTGAGATTGATGAGTCTCAGGGATAACATCCTAGCCTTCAAGCAATTGGAGGGTGAGACCATTTATGAATTGTGGCAAAGATTTAAGGACCTATTACAACCGTGCCCAAATCATGGAATCTAGATAAGATGCTTCTGGAATGCTTTTACAGGGGTCTTGGCCCCGAAAATAAAATAGTGGCTGACCAACTCTCTTCGGGTTGTTTGATTGGGCAATGCTATGAAATAGCAGACCAACTCCTTGATTGTGTGGCCAAGACCAACAAGGAGGCAGAAAAGTACCAACACTTGGCCACATTGTTGGATCAACTAAATATCTTGGCCAAAAAGGTCAAGGAAGTAGAATCAATGTCAAAAAACAAGGACAGGTACAGCCCACCTCACGAGCGTCGAAGGATGAAGAAGTAAGAAGGTGGGTAAATTGAAGAGGTCCTCTTACTCATTTTACACAAAGTGGAAGAGAACGACAGAGTGTTAGAGGAGATAAGAGAGAATGTCTTGATGCTAAATCAGATGACAACCTCTCATTCCATGTTCATTCAGCTACTAGAGTCACAAATGGACCAAGTGTTGTCTTTTCTCTACCCAGAGCCAGAAGAGGGGTTACCTTATGAAAATGAGGCAAAACCTACTAATGGAACCTAAGTGGGGATTTGCGTCGTTTCACGACGTTAACTAAGGCATTTCTTGTAAGGCAACCCAAGTGTTTATTGCTTTACTGTTGTTTTAGAAATAATCATGTGTTGATTTTGTAGGTTGAAGTGTAGAATGTGTTTGAAAAATGCAGGATGGCGTGCTAGAAGTCCAGTCGGCGACTCGCCGAAGAGGTCGGTGAGCCCTGACTTGAAACACCGTTTGACTCAAGAAACCCTAGGGTTTACGTCTGTAAAACTCAGTGCGCCCAGGAGCAAATTGGCGATTCGCCGACCATGTCGGCGATCACGACTTAGTCCATCATTTGGACCCCCACATTAACTGGAGGTCCTGTTAAACTCAGCGAGGTAAGTACCAACTCGGCGTGTCCCCGAGTGGGTCGGCGAGCAAAACTTATGTCGTCAAAGGGGCGATAACTAGACTGTTTTTAAAGGCCAAAGGTTTAAACTTTCAAACGCTTTCACTTTCCCTCACTTTTGAACGTCCCAAACTCACACCCCCACAATATAATCTATATTCCCTGCATTTTTATCATATTTTAGTCATTGGATTTGTGTTCAGAGTTGGATTACTTTACCGCCTAGCGCTTCAGAGTATTTATTTGGCTTCTAAGGTTGGTTTTCCGAACCAAAAATTTAATTTTAGCAATTTGTACTCATTTGCAATTGATTTTTATCTTAGTGATATGTTCTAGGCCTCTCTAATCATAATTGTGTATGTGTGTGCCTTTGTTAATTTGAATATCATGCCTATAGTGCCTATAATGTTGATTTCTCGAGATTTTGTGCCTTAAAATTGATTAAAATTGTGGAGTTGTGTTTGCATGTTGTTGGGTCCAGTCGGGTAAAGTCTAAGTTATCCGCATTTGTGCTAAATGACATATTTTGCCCAATGATACAGCGGTTGACGTCATTCTTAAGGGAAAAAGTCATCAAATAGCCAAATTTGACCAAACCGGGAGAATTCTGAGTATCCTGGGGGCATGGGTGTAATGGGTTTTAGTTTAATTATAATAATACATGCTTTGATTTTGTTTTCGGGGGATGCGGGGTTGAATTTGGGAAGTTGGGTTGAATGTAGGCACGTTGGGTCGTTTGGCGAACTGGGTCGAGCTCACTGAACCACACGGCGGTTCGCTGAAGTTTCCCTTATCGCCTTTAATTTCATGCTTTATCTTGAAAAAGGTTCTGTAACTCTCGGCAAGAAGCCTGAGTTCGCCGAGTGCACTCGGCAACTCTTTGATGTTCTTCCTTTTGTCTGCACCCTAATCCTTTAATGCAATGTAACTTTTGGCGGGCTAGTCTTTTCTCACCTAATGTTGTCGACGATTTACCGCAAGGCCCTTCCCATTTCCGACAAGCCAATTTTTCTGGGAATTTTTGAGCCATTCATTTCGGTGAACCTGATCTGGCTCGCCAAAGAGATTTGGCGACTCACCGACCAGTTTGGTGAGTCTGTCTGCAACTACTTTTCTATGCTTTTGCTTGAATTATTTATAATTTTTCTATGATGTTTTGCTGATATGGCTAGACCAAAGGTTGCTGGTAGAAACCGACCACCCCGTAAGAGGGCCAAAGAGACAAAAATCAATGTGGATGCAACTGCAGCCAAGGCCACCAAACTTCCAACAACTGGTGGAAAAGGAAAGGGTAAAAAGAAAGCACATGCGTCTCCGGAGGTCTACTCCGACAGTGACGGTATCTACGCTGCTCTCCTCTCTACCTCTGAGAGTGAGGGTGAGAATCAGGAGAATCAGGCTGCAACTTCTGGGAGGATGAGTCACTAGCCGCACAAAGGGTAGATTTGCGATCCAAAAGGAAGAATGATCCATCTAGGATCAGGACTCCCTAGGCCACCACTACTCCTAATCTTGCTCTAGCACAGACTATGGTCTTAGCACCACTGGTCTAGGGTCCTCCTCCCAAGACCGAGGGGCTGAGGACCGTTATCTAGGAGAAGCGTTTGTCCGCTGATGGAGTTATTGACAGGTACCCAGAGATAATGAGTTGCCTAAAGTTGCACAACTTCCAACTCTTCACCAATCCCCGTGGCCAGTACATCCTGAGTTGGGTCCGAGAATTCTACAGTGCTTAAAGTACATTGATACCACAAGGGAAGAAGCTGACAACTAAATTCAGGCCGATTGACTGTGGTTGTCAGGGGTAAGAGGGTGCAGTATGATTTTGCTACCATTAATGCCATCTTAAAATGAACTACGAGAATTGAGGATGACTGTCAATACAAGTTCAGGACAAAGACGCTGGAGAACATGAAGCAATGGTTGGCTCTGTTGATATGAGACGGCACTCCCAAGTGGTTTGAGGTTGGGGTACCTATTGAAAAGAAGGACCTCAATGTGGCAGCAAGGTATTGGTTTGGCTTCATCAGCAACACGATCATGCCCTCCCAAAACGAGTCTAATCTCTGCCATGCTAAAGCAGCCTGCCTAGGTTGACTCATTACGGGGACAAGGCTAAACTTAGGGATGATCATTGCAAAGGAGATTCTCATGAGGGCCAAGTAGCGCTAGACTTCCCTTCCCTTTTCCGTGTTAATCACCGAGCTATGCAGACAGGCTCGGGTTCCTAGAGATGACAAGAAAGATGTGGAAGTAATTCCCATATCTTCTACTAATATTCAGAGAATCGAGGTGGAGTATTTAAAAGATGAGGCAGAGAAGAAAAAGGCAGCCCCGGTGGACTCTTCCCCGGTTGTGGAAACATACACATTACCTGCAGAGGCACCTTCAGTTACATCCAGTGTTGTTCCTTCTGATACGCCTAGTTGCTCTGCTGCTACATTTCCTCCCAGATCTGCTGTTGTTGTTTCTCGCCCCTGCTCACTCACGCTACATTACTCCGGATAGGGCAGCTAGCCTATTCTGCCGATCGTCGTGCTGCCAGACTTGAGGCCTCTATTCTGGGTATGATCCAAACAGCTCTTGTTGAAGCTGTTACACCCTTGAGCGCTACCATTGATGCCCTTGCGGCTAGGATAGCAGTGTATGAGCATTTTCAAGGGGCCATCGAGGAGGTGACAACTCTAAAGGCCGCCATTGCTGCACTGAGGAGAGATGTGGACCAACTGAAGTCCACCGATATGTTAATGAATTTCGGGACAGTGGAGATCCCAGATGTTCCAGTTGAGCCAGATATGCCTCCGGCTACCCCCGAAGATGATGTTAGAGTTAAGGAGGCATTTGATCCCGAGTCTGAGGCAGAGACAGATGAGGAGATGATTGGGGTTGCTGCGGAGGTTTCTTACGAGGTCCTTACAGAGACTGAGGAGGCGATGATCGATGCAGTTGTGCAGACCTCTTTGGCACTTACATTTTTGGCTGAGCCTAGTGGAGCTGGTATTGTTTCTGAGGTGACTCCGGGCACTGATGCCCAGGTTCAGAGTACTACACCGAGCACTGATGCCCCGACAGATAGAGCGATTGTTTAGATAGGATCCCTCTTTACCTCCTTCTCTGTCTTATTTTTATTGACTTTTGGATACTTTATTGCTTGCATTTGAGGAAAAATAGCTTTTGTTTTGTGGTGGGGTGAGGCCCACCTTGTGTGACTATTGTTCTGTCTATATATTTAATTTTTTAAGCTATAAATTGTGTTTAGCACCTTTTTTGTGCATGATTGAGCTTGTGGCTCCTTGTTTTAATTGTAAATGATTTTTGGACCCTTCTGAAAAAATTTGTGTACCACTTCTTGCTTTATGTTTGAATGTGGCTGTTCTCTTGCAAATTTGAGTATCGATCTTGATCAATACCGCTGACTTGAATAGTGCTCATAATCGAACAATAATGAATGTGCGGCTACGATGAGGCCAAATGAATTTGCATAGGCAATATGTGAACTTTTTGCATCTCATTGTGACTAGCCAATTATCTAATTAAGTCTCTTGTGATTAGCATTTCACACTAGCAAAAGTGTGGAGTCTTGTTTGACATTGGTGTCAATGCCTTGTGTTATAAGCTTACCGTGAACCATGTGTGATGAAACATAGAATTTTCCTCGTTGGTCCGGTTGACTAAGTGATGCAAGCTCTTGAGATGATCTTAGGCAACTTTGAAGAGTGTGAAACAATTTGACATTAAACCTCTTTTGTGGCCTACCTTGTGAGTGTGTGAACTTTGCTTGAACACCCTTTGAGCCTTAGCCCTTTCCTTGGAAGAAACTTGATGAAATTGTGACCATTATTTATCCATTACCCATAATCCTCATAATTTTTGGTTTGCTTGAATAGCCAACTTAGGCCAAAATCCTAAGTTGGGGTTATGCTGAAAAAAGAAGGTAAATCAATAAATGCAAAGAAGTCCTCTTTGACTCATGGTTTTGAGAAAGATGGAACCCCTCCATACAAAAAAAGAGAGAAAAAGAAGATAAGAATGAAAAAAAAAGGAAAAAGAATGCAAAAAGAAATGGGGTGTCCAACCGTCTATGGAAAGTAAATAATGAGGTGACTTTTGAGCATGAATGAGAATGATGAAGAAAAGGGAAGAAAAGTATCGTCACACCACATTTCATGAGGATAGAAGCCACTGAGCCTAAATGACCATACCTTTACACTCAACCCCGTTATAAGCCTTGAGAAAACCTTTTTGATCTTGAGTGAGCTGAAACAATTGTTGGTTGGAAAATAAGGGCAAACCTATAGGTGCAATCATGCATTGTGTTCATCTTTGTGAGTGTGAGTGTTGATTGTGAGTCCGAAGCTATTAATTATTGAACCATTGTTTGTGAATATGGAATCATTCTTTGTGTGACGGCATTTGAGTACCTTTGTTGAGCTTGAACTTGCATTTAAAGCAATTATTGTGAGCTTGAGAATCTTTGGTAATGGTAAGTCACAATTTTAATATTTGAGTGCACAATTGATCCTTGCATGAGTAAGTTGAGTCTTTTTGTGTGCATTCATGATTGAGTCTTGTGTAGCAATGTTTGAGACATTCTTTTTGAACTGTTGAACTTGAGTTTTACTTGAGGACAAGCAAAAGTTTAAGTTGGGGGTGTTGATTAGTCCATGATTTGGACTCATTCAGGGCTTTATTTGGATAGATTTAGTGTCCTCAAATGATTATTTTATGCCAATAACTGATGTAAAATCCTTGATTTCCAGGTATTTGGATTGAGGAACAAAGCATGGACAATAACGAGCAAAAAGGAACAAGGCAGTTGAAAGAACGAAGAAAAGAAGGCCTTTTGATCGCCTAATCCATTGGGCGAATCGTCGAGTGGCTATTACCTCGCTTAATGTTGCAGTGTGCCAATCCCTGAAAGAGAATACCAAGTCGGCGAGAGAAAGGAGCAGTCGGTGTATCACCGAACGGTTCCGCGATGCAGTGATTAGATCGCCGAAAGGTACAAACCTTGAAGATGCCGAAGGCCAAAGCAAAAAGGTGATCGAACTGACCAAAAGGCTGATCGCCGAGCTGATCGGCGATCTCAACTTACTGCACTGAATGGTCCTTTGCAACATAAATATGGTGACTATAAATACATTTTTTAATATTCAGTTTAGTATCAGTTTTCATAATATAGAATATTTCAATTTTGGAGTTGGAACTCTGAATTTGGAGACATAATTTTCCTTAGCTTTGAAGAATTAAAGTTTTCCATTTTTGAGAAATTGGAAGTGAGTCTTTGAGATTCTTCAACTTGGACCTTTGTAAAGATGAAATTAATCTTACCCAGTTGATGGAAACACAATTTGATAACAATTTCTATCTTTTTATATGATGTCTAGCTAAAACCACATTTCTTGGGGTGTGATTATGGGTTGATTTAGCTTATGGGTTTTACTAATTGATAGTTTAACTGCTGTTTAGAATTGATTTCATTCAGTAATTCTGGTTTAATTTAAAGGCTTGTAGTTGCAAATGCAATTCTACCTTAGTGTTTTTGGCTTGTTCGAGAGAGAGGTTTTAAAACCAAGATTGCTGAATTTATGGTCTGTGGGTATTGGGTTGTCATAGGTTCAGCTCGAGAGAGTGAATCCTAAACCCTTTTCCACATATTCAGCTCGAGAGAGTGAATGGACTAAAGCGTAGGTTGTTCTTAATTGTTGCTTGTTGGTGTTCGAGAGAAACCAACTTCATTCGGGGTAAATTGTTCGAGAGAAAGTTTATGCCCACTAAAGTCTAGCTTATTCACTAATTTACAACTATTTACTATCAGTTGCAATCAACCATTTGTCTATATTAGCCTATAATCCAATCACATCCCAAGAACCCGTCTCATTACTTCTTAATTTGTGTTATTTGCTGCTATTGTAGTTGATAATTACAATCAAAACCTCCATGTTATTTGACACTTGTGTCACCCTTTAATTTGAATTATGCTTTTTTTCGTAAATATCTATTTCTATGATTGACTTGAACATATTCGTACTTTGCTCTTGATTCGTAAACACGTACCACTCCCTGTGGGATTCGACCCCAACTCATTTGGTTGGGTTATATAACTGACTAACGATCGTTGGCATTTAGATGAAGTGTCCTGATACGTGAAATCATAGACATGAATTAAAATAGATTTTTGTATATATGATGGATCATGACTAGTAAAGTTGAAATTGAACCTTTATGATGAATTATTACTAGAATCACCTACTAAAGAAGAATGT
>JAJOOH010022230.1:0-10350 GCA_029582605.1 Solanum gracilifrons
TTTTTTTTTTTCATTTTTTCCTTATTAATTACTTATTATTAATTAATAATAAAAAACCATAAATAGATTAATCATTTATTAAATTAATGGAAAATTGATTTTTAAAATCAAAATTTTGAATTAATTTTAACAAATTAGAGTGAATTAAGGAAACTGAATATTCTTAATTAGTTTGGATCCCTTATTTCATGCTAATCATTAATTATCTACAATAAATTTAAATTAAATTACCGCCCACAATTTCAGTTTTTTACTTTATTATTTATAATTCCGTTTTTTTTTTAATTTTCGTTTGTCTTTTTATTTATTTTTTAAGTTTTTTCCAATTAATAAAAACATTTCTTCTTCTTTTTTAACTTGTTATAACCTGAAATTTTTAATGTTATAGCTTGAAAGTCTAAATCTACTACTATAGCTTGAAAATAGTACTATAATATATGTCATATATGAAATTTACACATATTAATTTGTGAACCCCTAACAAAATTGATTGACGGTTCTAAAGAAAATTTAGAACCTCAAACTCTTTATCCTTATAATATAATATAATATGCAATAAATTCTAAATAAATGTTTATATAAATACTTTATCGAAAAAATTGAAAACCTGAAAAATCTGAGGTAAAAATTCGAAACTATCTGAAAAACTCAAACCAACTCGATTCATGTACATTCACATTCTCTACCTCCCATATACATATGATATTATGGTGACAATTGAATATAAGATAAGTTACATCGATGGTGATTTAATGTATATTTAAAAAGTTTAACTGAATTTTCTCAGCTGGAACTTTTTAGCCATATATATTTGTATCGACAATTAATCACTTTTATTGATGGTAGATGAAGTTTGTCATGCATATCACGTGGGGTAGTGATTATTGAATAGTATAATCATTTTACATTAATGTATGGTCCACGAAGCAACATATTTATTATTTGTTATGTTCGGACTAGGGATGGCAATGAGATGGAGCAAATGTAGGGCGAGATGGATTTAAGGCTATGTGGAGTGGGGCGGGTTTAAGGTTGTGGCGGATAGCGATGTGGGGCGCGTTGATGTGAGTTTTTTAAAAATTAATGTGGGGCGAGGCGGGTTGCGGATCAATGCGTTTTCAAATTTAATTTTAACTTTTTACATGTTATAAAAGTGATAAAGCAAAAGCATTATCTATATTAAGATAGTTTCTTTAAAGTTACTAAACATTCAAGATAGTAAATGAAAATGGTTCAATCAAAACTAATACAATTTCTTACATGCTTTCCAATTGACTTCTAAAAAATAATATTTTAAGTCATTATCTATTAAATAATACTACTTAACGAAAAAATAAATTTATTTTTATAAATTTTTTTTCTAGTATCAAACTTAACTAGAAAAGAAAAATATTAAAAATATTACTGTGGGGCGGATATATGCGGGGTCAATATATAAATGAAAAAAATTGTTATGCGGGGCAGATTAAAAATTTTACGGGTTAAGCTCAATCCGCTCCGCCTCCGCCCTTGCCCCACACCGCTCCTTGCCATCCCTAGTTCGGACATAAAATAAAAATTCTCGATATAATAAGAGAAGGGGATTGATAACAACCACCAAAGGATGTTGTACAATGGATGAGGATGCTCCTCCCTTAATCAAATGTATTGATAGTTCGAAATAGTCAAGTTCCAATACAGATAACAAACACCAAATTAATAATACAACTTTGAGCCCTGAGTATGAACTTTTTTTGGTAGAGAGCGCTTCCCCTCGAATGAAGTCCTATGCAATGCGAACCTGAAATAGTCGGACTTCAATACAAATATCAAACACAGAGTGAGAATAAAAAAATAAAAAAAATGAAACGAATAGGTGAGAAGAAAGCAAATATTTCTAATCTGCATCATATATATAGTTAGTAATCAGTATGGTAAATAATAATACAACAACTTGACAAGAAAAAACATCATAAAATCTAGTCAGGTGAGAGAAAAAATTAAGATTTTAATTTTATGAGTTTTAAATTATAAAATAACAATTCCAAATATTAATAGATAAGTTGTAAATTTAATTAGTTCATAATTAATGAATTCTTTAATATAAATAATATGTTTGAGCAATGAATACTTTTTTCAACGTACGATATACTCCCCCTGTTCATGATTTTTATTCGATCATAATAGATTTTATATTTTATTAAGAAATTAATAAATGAAGTGCATATTTTACTATATAATTATAATATTCAAGATTATTAACATTTCACAAAGTAGTCCTGAGCAAATTAATAGAAAATGTTTAGAGTAAAACAGGAAAAAGTAATTATGTTTTTCTTAATATATTAAAGTGGACAAATAATGAACAAATAAAAAAGAAATAGAGAAATAATATTTTCCTGATCCCTCTATATCTTGAATTACATATGAGATTTGTTTTTAGTCGTTAATTCATTGCTAAAATACTATATCTTCAACACTTGCTAAAATATGTTTTAGTTTTTTTTTTTTAGGTATAGATTTGATTCTTTTAATTTCATGAGTTATTTATACTTCTTTTTGAGAATGAACAATGGTGAAACTCAAATCAAGAATTTCTATTTACTTTTAATATTACATTGATATGTGTGAAGATTTTTTATATAGAGAAATTTATAACAAATGAGAAGTATTGAAGTATGTGATCCATCATCTCATCTAAAAATTTAACACAATAGAGAAAATACAATTATTATTTAATGGGAAAAATGATAAATATACCTTCGAACTTGTAATGACCCTCCAGGTCATTTTTAAATTAAAGCATTCATTCCATCATTTAGAGCGTTCCTGTAGCGACCCCAGGTCATTTATGGCTTGCTGGCACTGACTGTTCGGTTGCCTGGTCGTTCGTTTGGGTTTTGGGCCCGTTTTTCTGTTTTGGAGATTTTATAACTTGAAAAGTTGACTTTGGTCAACCTTCTTGGAAGACGTGCTTAGATGAAAATTCTGACAGCTAGGTTAGCTTCGAAATATCGATTTTGGTGTAAAATGACCCTTTGTTCACTTCCCGAGGCTTTAGATGCCCGTTGTGGAATCTGGCTCAGAACGATACTGGGTGTGGGACCCACTGTCATTGAAGCGATCTCCAATGGAAATTCCGACTTCACCTTTGAGTCCGAAATATCATTTCCAATCAGATTCCATATATGGTTTGTGTTTTTACGATTCTGAACGAGTCCAGAACATCAAAATTTAAGTTTGAAGAGTTGTTGACTTATAACGCGGTGGTGACGTGGCAGAGCCACTCGACGCAACGTGGCAGCGTGTTGAAATCTGGAAATTTCCAGATTTAAGGACAATTTTCGTCCATTTTTTTCCCCTCATCTTCAACACATAGATATCTCCTCAATTTTAAGCTCAAATTAAGTTATTCAAAAGGCTAATTTCAAGATAATTTCGTAGGGAATCTAGAGGTTGGCTCAGAAACGCGAGGGAAGGCTTCGTTTGAGGTAAGGAATCGAATTTAACTACTGCTAGAGTGATTTTCGGAATGAATTGTTGTTGAACTTTGAAAGGTTAGACCTTGATCATCTTAGGTCCGTTTTGAGTCATTCTTGAGGCTAACTTGTAGAGTTTTTCACAAGGATCGTCGTGGTATAATCTGCTTGGGTTGGAAGGGTCTCATTTTTCCAGAAATTGGTGATCAAGGGGCTGCCAAGTCGTAAGTTAAGACTTATTAATGATTTTAATTGTTGGGGGTGATTTGCTATGTTTTAGGCATTTTTTTGTGCTAAATTTTGGGGTATTAGTTTAGTAAGGTGTTTGGGACGTTTCCACGAATTCGTTTTCGGGATTCCAATTGTGGGTCCCACAATCCCGTTTTAGACCAAATTTTGGGTCCGTCTCCGAAAAATATAATTTCACTGTCAACATATTTGTAATGACGATGTGCTTAACCTTTTGATAGTGGGGAAGCATTTGGAGACCGTTCGGAGGGGAAAAGCTGCGGTACCGTGAGTTGGAGCACGCGTGATCGGCTTTCAGGTAGGCTATGGTTTTCCCCTCGTGAGATTGAGCATGTTTAGGAAATTTTTTATTGATTTGCTTGAGTATGGAGGGGTTCGGGTGTCGACCATGCTAAATTTCTATAATTCATGCCTTAGCCCTTATTTCGGGAAATTGTTAAATTATGACAACATGACTCTTGATATTATTGAACATCCATACCTTGTGGTGTATATGATAATATTGATTTGAAGTATGTTCGGATTTAGTCTAGGCTTAGACTAGTGTTGCCATAGACTTGCGAGGTTTCGGATGTCGTTGGATAGTAGAACTTTTTCCGACGTCGTTTCGGGCGGTTAGCTCTTTGTAGACTGATATAGCAGACTTGAGTCTGATAGTCTGAGCCTTATCTAGGCGGTAACTCAGCTTATGACCTTATATCCATAACGCCCTGCTTTTCTATTAGCTACAGTACCCGGTTAGAGTCCGTGGTCCAGCTTACCTGTGATCTGATTTTGGCTACAGTACCCGGTTAGAGTCCGTGGTACAACTTACCTGTGATCTGATTTTGGCTACAGTACCCAGTTAGAGTCTGTGGTCCAGCCCACCCGTGCCCGACCTTTGGCTACAGCATCTGGTTCGAGTCCGTGGTCCAGCCCATATAGGTTGACTCATTAGCTATAGTACCCGGTTCGAGTCCGTGGTCCAGCTTGCACGTGGTGCATTCCTAATTCCTTAATGAAGCTTCAGTTTAGTCCTAATTACTCTCATCTATAGGTTGAGGTTTTGGAGGTTGGAGATGTTCCGATTAAAGTCCGGGACATAATGAGATCTTGGAATATAATTAAGAATGGTTCAGTTAAATTCCAGAAATTGGTAATATTGTGGTAGACCTTCTAGCTCCATTATTTTACTTCAACTGCTGGTGCATCTGTCGGGCTTATGAGGGTCCGTGTAGGTGGTTTCTTTTATTGTGCACGGGCGTACCCGTCAGAGTTAGTTAGATTCCTTGTCTTTGTAGCCTATACACTCGTGTACATACCCACATTTACTACTCTTTTGCCCTTGATTGTGACCCTTTATTTGCATTTCAGTTCATTTTCGCTTATCTTGCTCAGTCGGCCTGATGTCTACTGGGTACCTGTTGTTTTGGTACTCATGCTACACTTTGCATCTATTTTCGTGATGCAGGTCCGAGTACTAGCTACCGACGTTGATTCGAGCTAGCTGCGGTCGTGATCGGAGGCAAAGGTGAGCACACAACGTCCTGGATTTGCCCGTGTCATTCTGTACTTACTTTTGCTTGTATTTTGCCTTCTTAGACAGCTTGTTTCTGTGGTCCACTTTTAGGACTTGTACTTTTGTTAGCAGCTCTGTACTTGTGACTTCCAGGTTTTGGGAGGAATTAATTTTGTGTATATGTCTAGTCGCTTGCTCCAGTTCAGTGCATGTTCTTGTTATATTTATTACTATTTTAGGTTGATTGGTTGGTTTTCTACCCTAACATCTCATTACTTCGAGTTCCGGGATTTGGGTCGGCTTGCCTACTGGTGGGTCATATAGTAGGCACCATCAGGACATGAGAAATTGGGTCCTGACAAATTGGTATCAGAGCCCCAGGTTCGTCGGTCTCATTTGTACAGAGCTAACGTCTAGTAGAGTCCTGCAAATCAGTACGGAGACGTCCGTTACTTATCTTCGGGAGGCTACAGGATGTCTTTAGGAACGTGTCGCTTTTGTATCACTGTCGTGCATTGTGTGTCTTATCGGTTTCTGAAAATCTTACTTGTTCTACTCTCTTACAGGGATGGCTCGCACGAGTGGTAGGGCCCCAGCTCCAGCCGCTCCAGTACTGCAGGGCCAGCCTGCACCAGCGGCATCGGTTGTTCAGCCTGATGAGTTGGAGGGTGTCATGCCACTTCGGGAGCAGAATATGCTCGGGGTGTTCCTTAGACTATCACCGCCGAGGTTTTCTGGGGCTGTGGGAGAGGATGCCCATGAGTTTCTACTTACTTGCCGCGAGCGGCTACAGACTTTGGGTTTAGTGGAGTCGAGAGGAGCAAACTTCATCGCTTACTAGCTAGACGGTCCCACCAGGCAGTGATGGCGTACATACTTAGAGACCAGGCCAGCTGGGTGTCCACTGGTCACATGGACTGAGTTTTCAGAGGCCTTCTTGGACCGATTTATTCCCAGGAGCATCAAAGATCAGTTTGCTCGGTTAGAGCAGGGCTACATGATAGTATCAGAGTATGAGGCCCGATTACATGAGCTCTCCAGGCATGCTGCCATGATATTACCTACTGAGGAGGAGAGGGTTCATTATTTTGTTCAGGGTTTGAGACTACAGTTGCGGATCGAGACTCGGTCTTTAGTCTCAGCAGGCCGCTCATTTCTGGATGTAGTGGACCATGTCCGCACTATTGAGCAGCTCCGTCGCGAGGCCCAAGGGGGCAGCAACAAGAGAGCTAGACATGAGGATAGTCATGATAGGCGCCGTTTCAGACCCCGAGAGTCTTATGATAGATCTCAGCAGAGGTTTCAGTCGGGTCAGTCTAATCGCCCCTTCCAGGCCTCTCTCCAGGCATCGGAGGGTGATCAGCACCGCCATATTAGTTTTAGTGCCGGTCCTAGTCGGGGCCGAGATAGTTCACAAATGGGTTCTTCTGGCCGAGGTAGCCGACCTCCAGCTCTCAGTCGACAGTCCCAGGGGTGTTATGAGTGTGGGGAGTTAGATCATTGGGCCCGCGAGTGTCCCCATCACAGGTTAGCCTTACCAGCTCCGCAGGCAGCTAGGCATGCGCCTGCACCTCCAGCTAGAGGCGGAGGCCAGGGACAGGACCGCAGGGGTGGTCACCAGGGTATACGGGGTGGTCCCCGAGGAGGCAGGTTAGGGGGCCGAACCGATGCACAGGGTAGGGGAGCCCAGGCCCACTTTTATGTAGCTCCAGCTAGAGCGGATGCTGAGACCTCGGACGATGTGATCACAGGTACAGTGTTACTATGCCATCAGCCCGCATTCGCCTTATTTGATTCAGGCTCTACTTATTCTTATATATCTGTTTATTGTGCTCCTCGATTGAGTATGAGACCAGAGCTATTGGTTGAGCCGTTGCGTGTTTCGACCCCAGTAGGTGATTCTTTAGTAGTGGATCAGGTATTTAGATCCTGTGTGGTGACTATTCAGAGGTGAGACACAAGGGTTAATCTCATTTTGCTTGACATGGTGGATTTTGATTTGATTTTGGGTATGGATTGGTTATCCCCCCACCGTGCGGTCTTGGATTGCTATGCCAAGACCGTTACTTTAGCCATGCCTGGTATTCCACCAGTGGTGTGGCGGGGATCTTGTAGTCGCACGCCAGTTGGGGTGATATCTTTTGTTCGGGCCCAGAGGATGATAGCTAGCGGGTGTTTGGCTTATTTAGCTTATGTTAGAGATGTTAGTAGGGAGGGTCCTACCGTTGATTCAGTACATATTGTTCGAGAGTTTACAGATGTGTTTCCTATCGATCTGTCTGGTCTCCCTCCTGATCGTGGCATTGACTTTCCTATTGAAGTAGAGCCGGGCACTAAGCCCATTTCTATACCACCGTACTGTATGGCCCCCGTAGAGCTCAAGGAGCTCAGTGTTTAGATTCAGGATCTCTTAGATAAGGGATTCATTCGGCCTAGTGTATCGTCTTGGGGTGCCCCAGTCCTCTTCGTGAAGAAGAAGGACGGACTATGCGATTGTGCATCGATATAGGCAGTTGAACAAGGTGACGGTGAAGAATCGTTACCCTATGCCTAGGATTGATGATCTATTTGACCAACTTCAAGGTGCCGTGGTATTTTCTAAGATTGATTTAAGATCTGGCTATCACCAGTTGAGGATTAGGGCAGCGGACATCCCTAAAACTGCATTTAGGACTCATTACGGCCACTATGAGTTCCTAGTGATGTTTTTTGGGTTGACTAACGCCCCTGCCGCGTTCATGGACTTGATGACTAGGGTGTTTAGGCCGTACTTGGATTCATTTGTCATAGTCATCATAGATGACATTCTAGTATACTTGCGGAGCCGGGAGGAGCATGAGCAGCATTTGAGGATAGTGCTCCAGATTTTGAGAGGCCAGCGACTTTATGCCAAGTTCTCAAAGTGCGAGTTTTGGCTTGAGTCCGTAGCATTCTTGGGGCACGTGGTGTCTAAGGATGGCATTATGGTAGATCCGGCTAAGATTGAGGCTATTCGTGATGGGGCCAGACCCACCTCTGCGACGGAGATTCGTAGCTTCGTCGGATTGGCAGGCTACTACAGGCGTTTTGTTGAGGGATTTTCTACTATAGCAGCGCCTTTGACTCGGTTGACTCGCCAGGATGTTCCGTTTGTGTGGTCGGAGGAGTGTGAGAGGAGCTTTCTGAGGCTTAAGGAGTTGCTTACCACCGCTCTTATATTGACTCTTCCAGTTGAGGGCAAGGGGTTTACTGTTTATTGTGATGCATCCGGCATTGGTTTGGGTTGTGTACTGATGCATCAGGGCCGCGTTATTGCTTATGCGTCGAGGCAGCTTAAGCCGCACGAGCGCAACTACCCCACTCATGACTTAGAATTGGCGGCGATTTGGAGGCATTACCTGTATGGAGTTCGATACGAGATTTATACTGATCACAAGAGCCTTCAGTACATTATGAGCCAGAGGGATCTTAATTCGAGACAGCGCCGTTGGATTGAGCTCCTGAAGGACTATGACCTCTCTATTCTCTACCATCCGGGTAAGGCGAATGTAGTAGCGGACGCTTTGAGTCGGAAGGCAGTGAGTATGGGTAGTCTAGCCTTTTTTTCTACTACGTAGCGACCATTAGCTTTGGACATCCAGTCCTTAGCTAACTGGATGATACGACTTGATATCTCTTATTCTCGGTGTGTACTAGCTTATGTGGATGCTCAGTCATCTTTGCTGGATCGGATTCGCAGCCGTCAGTTTAAGGATGAGGACTTAGTGGCACTTCGAGATCGAGTTTTGGGAGGCGACATTGGCCTGGCTACCTTAGATATAGATGGGGTTTTAAGATTTGGTGAACGACTTTATGTTCCAAGAGTTAGGGGTTTGATTCAGATGATTCTTACCGAGGCCCATGACTCTAAATATTCTATTCATCCGGGCATAGCTAAGATGTATCGGGACTTGAGACAGCACTACTGGTGGAGCGACATGAGGAGAGATATTACAGATTATGTATCGCGTTGCTTGAGTTGTCAGCAGGTTAAGGCCGAGCATTTGAGGCCTGGTGGCGAGCTTCAGAGATTACTCATTCCTGAGTGGAAATGGGAGAGGATCACCATGGACTTCGTTGTAGGACTACCCCGCACTTCCCGTGGCCTTGATAGTATTTTGGTCATCGTGGATCGATTGACCAAGTCAGCACACTTCATTCCTGATTGACCAAGTCAGCACACTTCATTCCTTTCCATACTTCCTACAGTGCTGAGAGGTTAGCCCGTATCTACATTCGAGAGGTGGTTCGTCTTCATGGTGTGCCTGCTTCCATCATCTCAGACCGGGGACCACAGTTCACATCTAACTTCTGGAGGACCTTCCAGGATTAGTTGGGTACCCGTGTTGACCTTAATATAGCTTTCCACCCGCAGACTGATGGTCAGTTGGAGCGCACGATTCAGGTTCTTGAGGACATGTTGCGGGCTTGTGTTATGGATTTTGGGGGTCAGTGGGACCAGTATTTGCCTTTGGCAGAGTTTGCGTATAACAACAGCTACCACTCGAGTATTCAGATGGCCCCATTCGAGGCCTTATATAGTAGGCGTTGTCGCTCTCCAGTTGGTTGGTTTGAGTCTACAGAGCTCAGGCCGCGCGGTACAGACTTGATGCGAGAGGCTTTAGATCATGTGAGAGTGATTCAAGATAGGCTCAGGACAGCCCAGAGTAGACATCAACGTTATGCAGACCGTAGGCGTCGACCGTTGAAATTTGCTGTTGGTGATAGAGTATTCCTCCGTGTGTCGCTGTAACGACCCTAAAAACGAACTAGTGAAACTAGAGCCTCACTTGTGAGTTTGGAGTTGAGAACTTGATGAAATGATGAGAAATGACCGTGACGTCTGGAAACTAGTCATTTGAACTAGTGGGTTGTAAGGGTCAACTTTAAATGGTCATATCTTTTAGCTCAAAACAAATTAGGTGGGCCATTACCTATCCAATTAAAGGTCTCTGAGTTCTCTTTCCAACGCTACCGAGTTTGCCCAATTCCGATCTTGGAGTAAAATGTTATGCCTGAAATAGTGAAGCACTGTCCAAAGGACGAGTTTAGACGGGAATGGGCACAATTTTAAGTCAAGACTTTATGGGTCCTTAGTCCTTTTCCAAAATTGACCCTATGCTATTA
>JAJOOH010022232.1:0-11469 GCA_029582605.1 Solanum gracilifrons
AATCTCATAATTATTATCCTGATAAAAAATTCAAGATAATTCTATTTTAAACCAAAAACCCCATAAAATTTAATAAAAGGGAAAGTTACTCAATTTTAGATATTATAAGAGCACAAGAGTACATTATTAGATAATACTATAGTACAGCATATAGTGCATAACATAGCACTTTAGCATACTTGTACTTTTGTACATATTGAGCTTAATTGAGGAGCCTCTAGATGCTGTGTGAAGTCATTTTAGTTGGCACATATTGTATGCCACCAACACGAGTCTGTAGTCTGCGAGGAGTTGCTTCATTTGTATTATATATGAGCTTGTAATCATGTTATGGTGTGTCTCTAGCTTGCGAGTAGTAGTAGGAGTGAGTTGTGGCGCTTGAAATGGGTGAATATCGACATCCTGATATATCCATCAGAAGTTGCTTCCAGCGTTATAGTGTGCCCCTAATGTGCCAGGAGTTACTACTGCCTTTGTGTGAACTAAAGAGCTAGAAAAAAACTTTCTTGGTATCCCGATCAACCAAGAGTTGCTTTATTTGTATTTGTCAAGCTTGTAATTGAACTAGATTGTGATCATAATTTTTGTGAGTTAATGAGCTCAAAATGGACAAATACTTGTGTTCTGATCCATCATAATTTGCTTCTTTTGTATTTCACAACCGTGTAACTACGTTATAGTGTAATCCTAATTTACGAGTCACATGAATATAATCGACGAGCTTAAATATGATGAAAAGTGCAACTATAGAAAGTAGCATAATTTTAGCCATAGCTTGAACTAAGCTTGTTATATATATATATATATAAAATCTTAGTAATAATCTCAAGTTAACAGGATCTCTGAGAACTATCGGTAATTCGAGCGGTCATCTTCAATCTAGTTTATTAGCATCCGAATTCAAGAAATAAATTCAAACCGACATATATACAAATTTTTATATAGTTTTATGATTGTATGGAAGGATCTCATCCTTTTACCTAAGCAAGGGGCCTGTCAGGATTTAATGCCACCTAGCAAAAATCAATTTCAAAGCATCATGTTTAAAATTTTTGTTAAAAAACATATATTTAACCGATTGTACATCAGTTTTTATCAAAAACTTTTGATTATATAAATCATACTGAAATATCAACACACATTTAACAATGGTCAACATTTCATGAGCCACCACATCATATTTTTTCTGGGTATCACTCCATTTCTCATAAATTAAATACTCATTTTTGTCATTGGGATTAATTTATTTCAATATCCCACCATAATCGATATTAGACGCATCTGTCTCAATAATTTTCTGCCAAGCAGGGTTAGCTAGAATTAAGCAAGGTAAGGATTGAACTCGAAGTTTAATATCGTTTACCAACTTGGTATGACTATCAGTCCAAGGTGATTTATAATCCTTTTTCAGGCTTTCATATAAAGGGGCCAAATCATGAGATATATTTTTATAAAAAGGAGATATGTAATTTAAACTCCCTAAGAACCTTTGTAATTGAGTTCTATCAGTAATAACATCAGGAAATTTTGAAGCAAAGTCAACAGATCTTTGAATCGGGGTAACCTTTCCTTGGCAAATATGATATCCTAGAAATCGAACATCAGTTTGAAATAAACTCATTTTTGGTTTAGAGATGACCAAACCATTTTGTATAAATATCAAGATGCTTAATGTGCATTTCTAATGATTTTGAGAATACTTAAATATTATCAATATAAACAATGATAAAATATAGAAATGGATTAAAAATATCATTCATGATTTTCTGAAATTCAAATGGGGCAATTTTCAAACCAAACGGCATAACATTCCATTCATACTGTCCAAAAGGGACATTAAAAGCCGTTCTATAAGCATGCTCTTTAAATATTTGGATATGCCAATATCCTGATTTTAAATCAAATTTTAAAAATATATTGGCATCATATAATCTTGACAATAAATCTCTTTTGTTTGGAATAGGATACCTAATCCATTTTAAATATTTATTTAAAGGTTTATAATTGATAACCACATAGACTTTCAACCACATGTCATCAAACAACAATAACTGGTTGCATATCTCAAATGATCACAAATGTAAATGCTCGGTCCTCTCATGAAACCGTAATCACATACCTGGTCATCTCACATAACCTAAACCCAAATTGTTAGTGTACTATTGTGGTACCCGAGTCATCCATAGTTAGTTTACCAGCGTAGTTAGTGTACCAGCATGGTACCCGAGCCAACCAACAATCATGCATAATCACAAGCATTAAGAACAATACCACTTGAAAACCACAATTCACAATAGGAATTCATTGCATGAGGCTATCAACACGATGTTATTTCATGTCTCCCTATGTATTCCCTAAAATTCATTGCATAAATGATACAACGAAGCAATAGACATGCATACATATATAAATCGAAAACATACAACCATCACCTATCTCGTATCAAGCCTCTTGTAAACTCTAAAGAACCTGAGCTTTCCCTTTTTGAAGTGTCTTGGCTTGTTCTTGGTCTTAAAAAACAAGCAACAATCAATCACTAATGGCTTATTAATTACCCTGATTATTAATAAATCCTAACCTCAGACCAACATATGACCATCTTCCCCAACTTAGGCCTTTTTCCACCATGAAATCGTGTGAAAACCTTCTCCCGAGGGCAATAGCCTAGATTCAAAGGCTTAAGAATCAATGCACAAGGTTGGGGAGTCAAAATATTACTTTTACCAATGAATTCTGTGGAAAAACGAGTGGAAACAGCCCAAAAACGCCCTCCCAACTCCAAGAACAAAAGTACATAAAATATGGTTTTGGAGATGTTTCTGTAAAAAATTTGCTTCGCCCCACAGTAGCAGCATCGCTATAGCACAATTTACCCTGCTATAACAGATGCTTCTTGCTACAACGAGATAGGCTAAAGTTCTGCAACTCCAGAAATCCTAGAAAAGTCACGTTTTCACAAGGCAACCTCTTCTCTTGACGTCCCAACATATCTCTTCCACACCAAGATCAATTTCGAGAGTCAATTCTGTAAAGCCTTATGAGTTCCTTAATGTCATGGCTACACGAATATATCAACCAAACCTTAACATTGTACTCCATCCATTTTCGGATAGACCTAGACCTAACCTAGCCCAAAAAGCTTCTGACGTTGGCCTAGCCAAAAAAAGTAACTCTCTACTCGAAAAGTTTTCTAGCCCAAATTCTTTCACTATTGGCCTACTCGTAACGATCTGATCGAATCGTTATAGATATAGACTCGGATCGTGAAACTTTTCACTTTAACTGATTATACGAAATGCAAATCTAAATTAGTCTGAACATATATTGGGTACCAAATATCAAATGGTTATACCAAAATATATAAGAAATAATTAAAGAATTTGATTTATATTAGTAAAAGGAAAGGTACGTAATATTATGAGGTTAGATTTTGGTATAAATTTGAATTTAGCCCCAACAACTATTATTACGCGTCAATCTCAAACTTTTAGGATAGACTATATAATCACTTAGTCCAACTGGCTCCCTTTGGAACCATTTCATTCCAATCAAAGGCGAATACAAGATTATAAGAACATAAGTGCACCACTTAATAAAAAGAAGCAAAAAAATAATTTAAGGGAGAATTGATCCCAAGTTCTGAAGGCAAAGAATTTAACCTTCAATTAAGTGCACAATTTAGTCTTCTTATAGAGTGAGTGTCATCATCAGATAATACTATATGAACTTTAAGAAATATATACATAAAATATTTAACTTTACGAAGAGATCATAGTTTCACGTGCATAATTTAGGCTGTAAATATGCCACTAATTCTAGTATATATACATGGAGTAATTTAAGTTCTCCAACACTATAATTTCTCTACATTTTCTGTTAACATGTAAATCTTTAACTCGATATAAATTAAAGACTTCTAGCAAATACTGAACCTAAACATGACTAAGCCTTAATACCAACTAGCTAGTTAATACACACGAGTAACTAAATGGTGAAACGGTCAATAGCAATAAATTATTGGGATTGTATGTATTCACTAGCAAGGGGATCAAAATTTCACATTTCAAAGTAATTGGAAGGTTAAATGTGGTGACTCGATTAGATCTTAATTACACGGACTAATTTTGATTTAATTGTGGGATCAAAAGTGATATCAATGTGATATATGAAAGCTTTACACTTTTTTTACAGACTAAAAAAGAAAATAAGACGTAACAATTAAAACTAAAACATACAATGCATAGATAGTATTAATACGACACAACAATATATATAGCAAGAAGCTATATTGTGGGCTGATGCAGCCACTAGTTATTACAAGTTACTTCAAATTTGTTTGTAATTTTTGTTTTCTAATACTGGTTTTAACCATCAAAAGTTACTTTATTTGTATTTGGCAATGGCAAGCTTGTAATTGCATTATGACGTACCCCTAATTTGCGAGGAGTTGTTGCATTTACATGGCTCCAAAAGAGTGGAAATATCATGACAAGTGCAACTACATAAAGTAGAATAATTTTAGCCATGACTTAAACTTTGATGTATATTTGAGAAATAACCAAATCTTGATATGGTTAATGTCTCATAAAATTGTTTTATCTAGTGGAAATAATCTTGGTAATAACCTCTATATTATATAATTAAATATTATCACCAATATATATAATCACTCTATGTAAATATTATAATACATTTGGTTTAATTTACTCAAATGTATATATAGATGCCCACTTCGGCAAATTTATAATATTCTAATTTTTCTTGTCATTGTTGCAAAATTTTGATAAGATTTGATTTGTTTATTTATGAGCAATTGGAAACGTTTTTTTTAAAATAAAATAAAATAACAAAATTTCACCTTAGTATGGTCGTCCAACTAAATTCAAATTGTTTTGCATTAGGAAATTCCACGTTGGGAGATATAACAAAGGTGAATATTCTATATCCAATCATGCTCAAATTTGAGAGTTATAATCAAGAATGGAGTATTAACCACTCTATCATGACCCTGATTAGTTAATGCGAATTCTATACTTAAAAGAATGAATATGAAAGAGACAGTTATATGTTGAAGGAAGATATATGTTGAACGAAGATGTTCTTTTAGTGGAGCTTTGAACTCTTTAACTAATCTGATTTGATATACAATTAGCCATTTTCGGTATACAATTAGTCATTTTATACATTTCGGTATAAAATGTGTTTTTGTTTGTATAAAGCGAGAGAAAAGTGTATATACAAATACAAATACAAATACATATATTTTCGTCCTATACACTTATAATTATACAAATACAGATCTTATTATACAAATTACAATGTATAAATGAATTTATACAAAACTGAACAATTTGTATAAAATTGAATGTTTGTAGAGAATTATACAAATCAAAAGGTCCATAGCAAACATAAAATTTGTTATGGAGAGCAATTATGCAAACTATAACTATAACATACAAATATAATTTTTATGTTTGTTAGATGTGAAAGTTGCTCTATTATTTATTTGTATGAAATAACATTACTTGTATTTATTTTGAAGTTTTATATATATATTTATACGTATGTTAAAATAAGTATAGATTCACCTTTTCTCCATTTCTATATATAAAATAAATATATGAAAAGTATAGCATGCATCTTTGTGCACCAGCTTTATTCCTAATCAGGGTCTCATATATAATTTGATAGCAACCTAATTTGGTCCTCGATCCCACTAATAGAAATAAAGGTTTTTTTCCATCGTAAATTAATAAAAAATTCATGTTATAAAACATAATTTTTCACTCAATTTTCAGCGAATTGTATGTCAATAATTTGATATCAATATGTGAATTGCTTATGAAATCAATTCTTATAAATTTATAAGAATTATTTTAAATAAAATTGTTTTTTTTTTACATAACATAAGATCTAACAATAATTTTAAGTCAAGTGGCTGCTTTCTTCCCTATTATTTGTTAGGTTAGGACAACAACATTTTAAATAAATCGCAACAAATGATAAATACAAAAAAAAAATTATAAATTTAATTTAAAACATTAGTATTAACTAGTAACTAGTATAGTAGTAGTATAACATAATAGCTACTACCAAAAAAACAAAAAGTATAACATAATAACAAAAGTTATGTTTTGACACAAATATCTCAAATAGATCAATAATGTCGACCTCAAATCATACTTTTATTTTCCATGTCAAGATTACAGAACACACACGATTACTTATGTCGATGGAAAGAAACAAATAAGTACATTAACGTCTTAGAAAGTTGAAATTAAAGAGGGTCACCGGAAAACCACCTATCAACCATAGACATGCATTGTCGAGGCTTGTATTCAGGAGCTGTATGACCCGCACCCTAAGTAAATCAATTAAGATGCAAATGCAATCAGGGGCGGAGCTAGAAGCTCGAGTGCAGGTTCAGTCAAATCCAATTATAACTTTTGCTCAAATAGTGTATTAGTATTAATAAGTTTATTAAATATATACATATATTAAGTTTAAAAGTCAATTAATAACATTTGAAATCATCATTATAAAATTCAGAACCCATCGATTGTAGGCTTCACCTCTAGTCATGCAATGATATTGGTTTAGGATTGTTGCAATAGGGAATAGTGGTTACCTTAACAGTTGCATATGTCAACTCATAATCATTTTGTAAATACTTCACCTTGTATCTACATAAACAAAGTAGTTATTAGAAAAGTATTGATACATGTGAGTTTAAAAAGACTATGTTGCTCTGACTCTTCAAAAATGTCATCAGGTGTCACACACATTTTTGAATAGTCAGAGTAATTACTTAGAAAAAAAGGAACCAACCCTGCAACTTGATCTTCAACAAACCAAGGCTCCCAATCATCTAGAATTGGCAATTTCAAAGTGTCTATCCATTCTTCAGTGCTCAAATGAGGAATAGTCATGTCATGGTCACCACTATCAAAGTAAAAATTTATTAAGAAGGACAAAATTAAACGCGAAGAAGAAGAAGAAGAAGAAGATAATACCTATAAACTAGAGCTCGACAGGATTTGCTAGAGAGATGACGATGATCATCAATTGAAGTTTGGATATCATAGACGTATGACTCGGATCTGTTCATACCTTCATGAAGGCCATATCTCATGCTTTGATTGCATCTCACCCACTCCAATATTGTTCCCTGGTTTTATTTACATCAGCATTCAAAGGCATAAGATAGAAAATGTATTTGCATATATACCTCACGGATGTTTAGTGCTTTCTGGACAGCTTTATCGTTTGCCCAAATCTTCGAGTATATGTAATTATTTTCCTGAATTTAAAAAGTAAATAGATATATCGATACAATAAATGATCTGATTACTATGAAGGGAGAAACAGAGACTTACTCGACACCATGGTCCTGGAATTGGAAATAATGAGTGAACATTGCTCATTAAAAATGAAAGCTCACACCAATTTTCTAAAATATGATCGCGTCGAATGCTGTTGAGACACTAGATGCAATGATATATGGAGTATGTATTAGGTATAATTGAAGTTAAAAGGAGGAGTATTTTACAAGTGCAAAATTTACCTTTTTCACTTTCTGAAGATCATTTAGACATAATATGTTATTCGGATCAATGTCAACGTAATTCCCATTGCAATTTGCTTTAGCGGACTACACAAAGGAACAACTTTAATTTGTTAGCATAACTATGTTAAAGTGTGTGAGCATATATATATATATATACCTGATAGATCTTATCTGAAATAAGTCCCATATGATAAGCATATTTGACTCTACTATTCATGGTAGTGTATGCATCTGTTGCAGCATTGCCTTGTATATATCCCTACATTTCAGCAAATTAAAATCTAAAATGAGAATAGAAAGAAGATCATGAGCAACAAAATTAATGCATTGTTGTATGTATAGTTACTTTGATATTCATTTGAGGCTCATCACCAACTTCAACACCTTGAGAGAGAGAAAAATCTTATGAAAACGCGATAAAAAAACTAATAATCCTAAATTCACGTATTACAAGATACAATACCATCATATATTTTGCGAGTAACCAATGCAATATAAATGCCTGCGTACGATTCACCACCAACATATAGTGGATTCTTGAGATACTCGGGATGATCCATTAGCCACTACAACACAACAATTTCGTTCATTAACATTAACATATCCAAAAAAAATAATGTAACAAATCTTTCACCTTTCTAAGGAAGTCATAAGTTAGAGTTGCTGAGAGGGTATCATTGGAGTTATAAGCTTCTGAAGTCTTTGCATATGAGTATCCAGTGCCAACAGGTTGGTCTATAAATATTATGTTTGCCACCTAGTAATCAAAACCAGATTATATTACATGTCAATTAATAGACGAACAATTACCAAATTAATGTAAAAGAGTAAGCTTACAAAACCTTGGTCCAAGAATGTAAGTTCAACTCCAATTTAGGGAAATTTCCACTAGAATTTGCATAATCAAATGTTAAAGGGCCTGAAACAAGGGAGAATGAGCTTCAACTCTCCCTTATATACACGCACTACTAAGAAAACTGTAAATTACCTGCAGATTTTACTTGGGGATTATATATAAATCCTTCCAGGATAATAACTTTTTTCTTATTTATCAAACACAAGAAAATAAGTAAAAAAACCTTCTTTTTCCAAGAAATCATTTTCTTAAAAATAAGTAATTATTAATCATATGCCCGGCCATGGTATCACCACTATCGATTTATGAATAAGGGATATGTTTGTCAAATGATAAATTATTTATATTCATGAAAATATTATATCATTAGATACTTATAAAAGCGACAATTTATACACACATACAAAAATAAATGAATTATTTAAAGTTGAACAGAATTAAAATTGACTTACCAAATTCATATAGAAAGGCAAATAGACCAGAGCAACCAGGACCTCCAGTGAGCCAAATCATGAGAGGATCATTTTGTGGATCCCTCTCAGATTCTACAAAAAAGTAAAATAGCTGCAATTTTTCCTCTTCTCCAACACCAATATAACTAATCATGAAAATATACAAATTAGTAACTATTTAATTTAAGTATATATGGAAAGATAAAATATGCATGTACTTACCCTGTTTCAAGTTTAAATGGAAGTTGTCCATCAAATCCAGGAAGAGTCTCAATGATGAAGTGCGACGAAACTACATCAGTTAAGAGTAGCATCAGTACAAACACAATGACAGGCAGCACCATTGGAGTTGAGTGGAATTCACAAAATAATGAGGTGATGAAAGTGTTTCAAAAGTTCTTAGAAGTAGGACACTAATATATATTGTGAAAATATCTAGCAGACAAAAGAACAATTATTTTGAGGCCTAACATGTTAGTTTTGGCCCACGTCTGGCCAGTGAAAAAAGTTCTTTTAATAATGTGAGAAATTCATAAATAGCTAAGAGCTAAAACATAATGTAGCTTCTTAGTTAAAGTTTGGCTAATTACATAATGTAGCTGCAATTTCAGTAGCTATTAAGAATTTCCTATGTATATTTCGTGTAATTTTTAAATAGGAAAAATTACGCGAAAAAGTAAATATATACTAGTTAATTAGCTAATATAGCTATAGTTTGAATTAATTATGACTCGCAGCTTAATTTTAGCTTTGATTACATCACTCGTCCTCTTTTAAACATATACAAATACAAATTATACACACACATATATATATATATATACAATTATATGACATATATACAAATACAATTAGCCTCTCTCATTCACCTCTCTCCTCTCTCTCCTAATCTCGCTCGCCTCTCTCCTCCCTCTCCCAATTTCACTCGCCAGATATACAAATACATATGTATATCAGTTATATATTTACAATTATCTGACATATATACATATACAGTTCGCCTCTCTGCCCTCTCTCGCTCGCCTTTCTCCTCCCTCTCCCAATCTCGCTCGCCTCTCTCCTCCCTCTCCCAATATCGCTCGTTAGATATACAAAAACATATGTATATTAGGTACATATATACAACTATTTGATAGATATACATATACAATTCGACAAATATACATATACAATTCACCTCTCTCCACTCTCTTCCCTCTCTCGCTCGCCTCTCTCCTCTCTCTCCCAATATCACTCGCCACTCTCCTCCTCATAACATGTAGCTACGAATCTTAAATAGCAAACTATAGCTATGGAGCGTAATTAAGCTATTTTTAAGTGGCTATATGCGAAAGTTCCCCTTTTAACTATTGGGAAAAGAGCCTGATATACCCTTCAACTTTGTCATTTAGAGCTGATATAACCTCGTTATGAAAGTGACTCATATATACCCTTACTGTTATTCAAATGGATCACATATACCCCTACAAAAGGAGCTCACATATACCCTTCATCTAACGGAAGTAAAACAAATTAGTATTAAATTTATATTTTATACTTTTAATTATTTTAAAAATTCATGTAGGGTTATATATGATTCTTCTAGCAAAGTTCAAGGTATATATTTTAATATTTTTCATACATAAATTATTTTTTGATTTCTTTGATTATCATTATTTGAGTTTCGTATTCTTTTTCTTTTCTTTCGATCTTTAGTGTAAAGAAAAAAAATTAAAACTTTTTTTTTTTGGCTATATTATAACCTATCAAAGTCACATGTCCAATGCCTTCACAGAAAATATCTTGTTGAGATGAAGGACAATTATTCTGGTGCCTAGCATGTTAGTTTTGGCCCACGTCTGGCCAGTAATAAAAGTTCTTTTAATAATGTGAAAATTTCATAAATATCTAAAAGTTAAAACATGAAAAGTTTGGCTAATTACATAGCGTAGCTGCAATTTGAGTAGCTATTAAAAATTCACTTTGTATATCTCGCGTAATTTTTAAATATTTATACAAATAGGACTCTCCATTTAATTCATCTATCAAAGTCACATGTCCAATTCCTTCACAAAAAATATCTTGTTGAGACAAAGGACAATTATTTTGGGGCCTAACATGTTAGTTTTGGCCTACGTGTGGCCAGTAAAAAAAGTTCTTTTAATAATGTGAAAATTTCATAAATAAATTAGAGTTAAAACATAATGAAACTTCTTAGGTAAAGTTTGACTGCTACAATTTGAGTAGCTATTAAGAATTCACTTTGTATATCTCGTGTAATTTTTAAATATTTATATTAATAGGACTATCAATTTAATTAACCTATCAAAGTCACGTGTCCGATACCATATGAAATTTTTTTGCTTAGTTGCTTTAATAATGTGAAAAAAAATTGCTTTAATAATGTAAAAAATAGTTGCTTTAATAATAAGGGATAAGAGTCTGAAAAATATCTCAACTTTGGTCGAATTTGATATTGCGATACTAAACTTTCATGAGGACCTATTATCTCCCTAGACTATTTAATACCGTATTTTTTACCCCCTGAACTATTTAATAGTGTATTTTAAAGGTATATATGTGCTCACGTGGACACATTACTATTTATAATTTTG
>JAJOOH010022233.1:0-18172 GCA_029582605.1 Solanum gracilifrons
TATTTTGAATACAACAAACCAAACACTCAATAAAAAATAATCCCAACACAACTTATCCCATCATAACTAATCCCAACATAACTTATCCCAACATAACTTATCCCATCATAACTCATTTTTAAACCAAACGACCCCTTAAAGTATTATCCCCTCTCCTATGAAAGAAAAAAGTTGATGCACCCAACTATCTGAATTTTTTTTAGAGATGATCAACGAAACCTACTTCAAGTCTCACCATAAAACTATGGATCATCAACCCTTTGGGGTGGCCCAATGGTTTGAGCTTGAAACTTTCATGTTTATTTTTTGTCAAACTTATCCAACAAAACGACATAAAGTTTCACCTTCTACGACTATTATTGAAAACTACATATACCTACTCATGAAAATCAATAAATGAAACACTATCCACGTCAGGAGAAAAGCAAACGTGTGCATTTTATGGCAAATGAAGGTTACAAACATGAAAAAGATTTACTTCTACGAAAAAATACAAGATTTTATTACCACCTTTTATAATTTTCGTATTTGTACCAAAAAAAAACTTGAAAATAATATAATAACACAAAGAATTGAAATTCTATATATGGTTTGAGATTTTCTTTGCGAAAAAGGCCACGAGGGCACGCACTGTAATATCCTTTTTTGTGGCATCGCACTACATAATAAATATAATACGTAATACTTCTGTCTCCTTTCTTTCTCTCACCAAATCCCTCTAGGGTTTCCGCCGCCACCGTCGCTGCCATCGCCGTCGTCAACCTTCTTCTCTAATCCGCTCACCGAAACCCTAAGAATGCAACCAGCGAATTCCATGGTTCCACAATCAATGGCGGCTCCACCGCAACAACAGTACCAACAACAGCCGCAACAACATTGGATGGCTCAGCAGCAGCCGGCAGCGTATCAGGTTCCGCAGCAGCAATCGGCCTATTATTACCAGCAACAGCAACAGCAACAACCTCAGTACAACGCCGCGGCAGCTTCTGCTCAACCGACCAGTTCCGATGAGATCCGGAGCTTGTGGATCGGAGATCTACAGTTTTGGATGGATGAACCGTACATCCAGAACTGCTTTGCTCACACTGGAGAGGTACGCTTCAAGTTTCGGATATGAATAATCGGTATCCGTTCTGTTTCCTTCAAGTTCTCCAGTTTATATATTAGGCGGCAGGAAATCACATTGATGCTGATATCTAGATATGTTTATATGTGGCTTTTGAGGTTTTGCGTTAAGAATTACTAATTTTTGCGTTACGCTTCAAGTTTTTCGCGTTCTATAGCAGTTACTAGGCCTCTATCCTAACTGTGCTATATGAATGATCTGTATCCGTTCTACTTCCTTCAAGTTTTTCGAATATTTGAAAAAAATACGGCAGGAAATCACATTGATGCTGATATCTAGATATGTTTATATGTGGTTGTTGAGGTTTTGCTTTAAGAACTATGAGGTGTCAACTGGAAAGATTGGATATTTTTAATTTTCGGAATTTGTTTTTTTCTTTCATGTGCTATAGATGTATTTTGTCCTAGTGTTCTAAATGTAATTCGAGGAACATGTTACACTGAGGTTTAGTTTGAATTCATTGAGTTGTATTACATTTATGGATAGGTCTCCATATATGATATATTTGTGTGGTAAACATATTAGTTACTTTATCTGGGTAGTGATGCTCTGATGATAAAATTAGCACAAGGTTTAGTTTGAAACCATTGAGTTGATTTATATTTGTAGATAGGTCTCCATATATGATATATGTGTGCGGGAAACATATTAGTTAGTTTCTCTGGATAGTGCTACTCTGATGATAAATTAGCACTGAGGTTTAGTTTGAATTCATTGAGTTGAATTACATTTATGAATAGGTATCCATATATGATATATGTGTGTGGGAAACATATTAGTTAATTTCTCTGGGTAGTGCTGCTCTGATAATAAAATTAGCACCGAGGTTTAGTTTGAATTCATTGAGTTGTATTACATTTATGGATAGGTCTCCATAAATGATATATGTAAGCGGGAAACATATTAGTTAATTTCTCTGGGTAGTGCTGCTCTGCTGATAAAATTAGCTTGTAGAAAGAGATTGCTAGGGTTAGATGGCATAAGTCTGAACTGTTTTACTTGTGTTCTTGCCTTGAGTTCATATTATGTGGGGTTTGTAGACATTGGGACTTTGGTCTCAACCAACTCGATGTTTAGATAAGATTTTTGATTTACTTAGCGTGCTATGGCTCATGGCTCAAACATGGTTCTTGGTTGAGCCCATATACTTAGAGGTCATTGGTTATGTTCTCAACTTTGTGAGAAGGCCAGTCCATAGGTTTTAGGTACTTTGGATATGTTAGGCAGATATTTTTTTCTTGAAAATGGTAAAGTTGAGATGTTAGGCACATATCCTGACCTGAAACATATAGTTTCTTGGTAACATACAGGAACTGAATGGTGTGTTTAACCAGAAACCATTTTGGTGAATACCAGCAGTGTGTTTGATCGACTGTGAGAGGAGCCAGCACTTCCGTAAACTATTCTATTGTTTTCTTTTTAAAACTATTACAATCTGACAATCATTCATCTTGTTTGGTAACGGAATGTCATGCTTAGTAGACCATGTCAGGGATGATTTGTGGAAGCTTTTGAAGTCCTATAATTGCTAGTTGTAAAGTTCTCTTGCCTTTTGCTTCATCGGCCTCTCCTACCATAGAAAAGTGCAAATTTGTGCTTGCGTTGTAATTGTGTAAATGTTTCCTTCAGTTACATGATTTGTAGACGTATGCCAAAATATTCTTGTATTCTCTGTCTATTTATTCTTGCATTTTCCAGTGCATGACGTATGCGTGTTGTGTTTCTGCTATTTTAATTTCCTCTCCTTTTCCCCCCTACAAATTTATGGTGTTTTTGTGAGTCTTCTAAACTGTTGTTTATGCAGGTGGCTTCTGTTAAAGTTATCCGCAACAAGCAATCTGGACAATCTGAGGGTTATGGATTTGTGGAGTTTATTAGTCATGCGGCTGCTGAAAGAAACCTACAAACATATAATGGCTCCATGATGCCTAATAGTGAGCAACCCTTTAGACTCAACTGGGCATCACTCGGTTCGGGTGAAAAACGTTCAGATAATGGTCCTGAATACACAATTTTTGTTGGAGACTTGGCAGCGGATGTCACTGACTATATGCTTCAGGAGACATTCAGGGCCAACTACTCTTCAGTCAAGGGTGCAAAGGTTGTGACTGATAGGGTCACTGGGCGCACAAAGGGCTATGGGTTTGTTAAATTTGCCGATGAAAGTGAGCAATTGCATGCTATGACTGAGATGAATGGCAAGTTCTGCTCCACTAGGCCAATGCGGATAGGCCATGCAGCTAACAAGAAGAGTGTACCTGGTCAGGTGCAAGGTATGTTCCAACCTCGTTGTTTCTTGTACTGGTCTACATAGATATCCTTTAGAGCTGTTAAGGAATGCATCTAGCTTGCAGTTGAGTACATATGCATTCCTAGGTTTTGAACATGTGCTCTTGTAAATTTGTGATTTAGTGCTTTTGACAATTTGAGTTTTGTTGGCTTGATGATGATATTGATATTGGTTTATTTTGGGGGCAATTGCTGGTTTGTTCTGACCTCACTGGGTTAAACAGTGCTGTTATGTTTGCCCTCGTTCCTTGAAAATTAGCACCAGCTTTCAACATCTTTTCCTTCCATTCATTAAAGACATCCCTTGAAATATTAAATCTCATAAAACTCCGATTGTCTCGAAGCAGGGTGAATGGTCGGAGGCTCTATCATTTTGGAGCCTGGAGCTTGTTACAGCTGAAATGAGTAACTTTTAAGACGTGATGTTGTGTAGGTCAGTTCATTTAAATGTGGCAAAATTTCCATTATGTCAGATCCTCGTGGCATTAATTTTTTTATTTTTCCAGTTTCTTCCTTTTTCCACTACGCTTTCTAAATTTATTTATCTCTACATATCAGCCGTTTTATTCTTTATATCTAGTTAGCCTGCCATGAGTGTCACTTTGATCTTCAGTTTCCTTAAGCTTTTCTCAGTCCCAATTCCTAAATAAATATAATTGAGTCCTGTATCCATTCCTTTACTTTTCAGCCATTTTATTTTTTACAACTTGTACAAAAATTCCTCAACAGAGTAGGGTTGTTTCCACTCACCTTCATACGCTAATGCAGCCATAACATGTCCCTTTTTTTTTATGGCAAGGGAAACTCGCAGCCGCTATTCTTTGGGTGCATATAGGGTAAAACCCCCGCTCCTATGCAATAGTTCGCAGACCACAAATGGTAACACGCACTAGGCAAGCCACTAGGCAAGGGTTTTCGAACTTGAGACCTCCAACATGGAAGTCCCAAGCCCAAACCACGGGGACACCTTGATTCCATGTCAATGTTTGTTTTGCTTATTGCCATTTTCAGATTTTTTAGATTCTAGTGAACAATTTTTTGTTTTCATTTTTTTCTTGAAGTTTCAATAGTTTGATTTCTATAACAAGTTATTAAGGGATGTTGAGGCTGGTTTAGAGGAGTCTCTCCACATCTCTCGCAATTGGCCAATTTATATGATGGTGTTGGGATGGGGTATGGATTTGTTAATATGATTTTCATATTTATATTTATATTAGTGATACTGAGAGAATTTTAGGCAATAGTTATAAGCTCAAAGGGCTTTGGTTCAATGTTAGGGGTAGTACATCACAGGATTTGGTTGGTCATGTCACAATATTGAATCCTGTTGATAAGTATTTTTATTGTTGATCCACTGCTCTTTCACTCTTTGTATCAGCATTTTTGCGTCCCTTTTTTGGTTTACTTTGAACCTAAAAAGGAATCTGGAATATCAACTTATCTTGTGTGCTTGTTGTTGGGGGTCCATTAAAACTAGTTAATATGGATCTTGAATATTCATATCTGATACTTTTCTGTTGGGTCGTTGAAACCCATATAATTTATGAAGTAACAACAGCTCAGGGTGTCTTTCTTATCTCTTGAATCCAAATACCATAGTGTTCTTTTCAACTACCAGGTGTAACCAATCCTCAAACTTGTTTGTATTATAACACAGCACAAAAATTATGTTTATGCTTTTAGCCGTGCTAAGCTACTTGATTTTTTACCTGCTCTTAATGTTTGAAGATTTATTGTACACATGCTTTTAATTTCGTTTCCACCTCTTTCCATTTTCTTGATAAATACTAGGAGTATTTCTTTTAAATGAATAAAAAAGTTATCTGCATCTACCCTCACCTATGGTTTTTTTCATTTGCAGCTTCATATCAAAGTACCAATGGAACTCAAAATGAGGATGACCCTTCTAATACAACTGTCAGTACATTTATTTATGGAAGTACTATAATTTTCTGTTGACTTGTACTCATGTGAAATTGACATTGATTGCAGATATTCGTTGGGAATTTGGATGCCAATGTAACAGATGACCATCTAAGGCAGGTTTTTGGAAATTACGGACAGTTGCTTCATGTGAAAATACCAGTAGGCAAGCGTTGTGGCTTTGTTCAATTTGCTGATAGGTACCCTTTTGAAGTTCATATTTTAATTCGACAAAAATAATAATGTTAATTTGACTTAATGATAACTAACATGGTTTTGTAATTGCAGAAGTTGTGCTGAGGAAGCTCTACGAGCATTGAGTGGAACTCAGTTGGGTGGACAAACTATCCGCCTTTCATGGGGTCGTAGCCCTTCCAACAAGCAGCAGGTTAATAGTTAGTGCATAAATATTAGTATTTTTTGGTTTCTGACGCTAATCTTAGTGCATGACATGCTGTTTCATCTTCGGGTTGTGCAGCCTCAGGCTGACCCAAACCAGTATGGTGGTTATTATGGGTATTCAGCTGGATATGATGCTGCTGCTGCCGCTGCCTATGGTTATGCTCAACCTGCTCAGGATCCAAATCTATATTATGGGGGTTACGCTGGGTATGGAAATTACCCTCCACAGCAGCAACAACCACAGGTTTTGCCATACTCTTTCAACAACTTAAAGAATTAATTTTACAAGTTACTGATGATAATAGCTTGATAAATTCATTACATATTGTTAATACTTGTTGCTATTCTAATGTGGCTGTGCAGTGATCTCTGCTGGTTAAAGGAGTCATCAATAGCTTCCTAGCACGGTACTGCAACAATGTAGAGAAGGGAGGGGCATGGATTCGAAGTTTGCATCAGATTTACTATAAGATAAACAAACTACTGTAGGCTGGTTCTTGAAGATCAGTATTTATGGTTGTGGTCAACCATCACTTACTTTTCATTAGTTACTTTCTGCTATTTTTCATTGGTTTCTTTATTTGATCTTTTTGGTTTTTGCTCTTCTATGTTTACTTTTCATAAGTCCAACTTAGTACTTGGATTTTTGTTCTAGTTGGTTTTTCTAAGGCACAAAGAGGTTATATATAACGGGTAAACGTATATTGTAATTTGCTATGATTTATGTTTCTAAATTATGGTGCTTTTATTTAACCTTTCTTTTACAAAAAAATGGTATGGTGTTTTGATTAAAAATAGTTTGATTCTTGGAAGAAAAATATTACTCATGTTGGAATTTATTTTGTCTGGTTAGATAATCTTTCTTTTGAAGCATTTATCATGTACTCTTTATTGTGTTTTGGTTATCCGCACTGTTTTGTTGTTCTTGTCCCCTTTTTATATTCGTTGCACTGCTTTTTGCTAAGTTTTTTAAAATTATCTTCGTTGTACATGGATTTGCTACTATAATGAGGGTCTTTTGGGAACACCTCTACCTCCCTGAGGTAGGTAGTTGTACAGTCTATATATGCATTCTATCCTTGTAGATTCCACTTTTGGGATTTTATTAGCGTATATAACTGTTGTAAACCAATATTTTTGTTTCAATTTGTTAGTCTTGCTTATTTTTAATATATTTTTTCAAAAACGTCTCTTTACTTGTTCGATAATTTTTTTATTTCATCTTTGTGTGTGATATGTTTAAGATTAAAGTGTATTTACATTTGACATTGTTTATTATAGACCGATTAAAAAATCTGCTATAATTAAATACTATTTCAGATATAAGTGAGATATACAAATTAAAACATTGAGGATATTTTGTTTTGGTTATACTTTTGAAATAACTTATTTGAGTATTTACCAAGGTCTTAATTGTTTTCATTAAGATAAAGATGCCTGAATCTATAAAAAAAATTTAGTATCTGATGTATATAATTCATTACATAAGCATAATAAATATGTAAATCAAATAAAATAAATTTGGGTGTTTATATTAATAAAACATTCTTTAAAAAATTAATTTAAACAAATAGTCAGTTTGATTAAACATTTAAACTATATTAATCTATGTCCGCATATTTTAAATATACATTAATTTAATTAGTAATTGAAATAAGTGTTTAACCAATTTCTTTGAGTCACTCTGCTAATTACTCCCTCTGTCCTATTTTCTATGAGGTAGTTTGACTCGGCACAAAGTTTAAGAAAAAAAGGAAGACTTTTAAAACTTGTGGTCCAAAATGAATGATAGAAATTTGTGTGGCTGTAAATCATTTCATTAAGGGTAAAATAGACATTTCATAGTTAAATTGTTACTTAATATGAAAATGTGTCATTCTTTTTGGGACTGACTAAAAAGGAAAGTGAGTCATATAAAATGGGACAAAGGGAGTAATAAATAGTAGGTGGCAGCGTATATGCATATTTGACACTTCAAAATGCTTTTATATGATTAAACACACACTATTACTCTCCTAAAATACTTTTTAAAATAAGTTAATTATAAATGGATAATCACCATTTATATGCCACTTACATATGTTGAAAAAGAAATTGTATTTTTCTGCATTATTTGTTCATATAATAGCTTTAGATGGCACTATAAGTAGACGTTTGACCATATATTTCAAATATTTTTCACTTAATTTGAAATTTATGGAGTTGGAATTGAAGATGGAGTTGTATTTGGTTATACTTTTCGTAAAGAATATTTCGTACAATGCTCATGATTTAATCTATTTAAATACAACTTCAAAAGTGAAAAGTGAGTTTGAAAATAAGTTACATTTCAACTGAGGACGAAGAAAGAGAATTCGCAGTTCAGTACTCCATTTTAACACAAAAAAAAGAAAAGGATAGGATCAAATTCTGTTGAGTCTAACTCATATGATTCATTTATCAAAGAATGACTCTGGTAATCAAAAGAGTGAACAACATGGAGCAACTTACTTACGATACTTAGTTGACATTCATAAAGAAAACTTCTAATAAATTCTGACTTCAATCCATCATGTTTAGTAGAAAGACGGATAATTCTTGTTTATTATCAGATAATCACTTAGCTAGAGGTATTTTAGTGATAAGTTCTATAGGAATGGGACGATCCTTCTGGCTGTGCTACTCATTGTGAACCTAAGATCACTTGCTTATTCCCTTTCATTTCAAGTTTCTTCCTTTCCTACAACCTCAACTTCTGTTCCAACATCAGCACTTTGTTTTTCCTTTGGAGAATTTCGCGTTTCCATCGTAAAGTTCACTGATTCACTGATTGATTCTTGAGGCATAACTTGAGTGTCACTAGTAACATTATGTTGAGGCATGTCAACAAAATGTAGTTCATTGTGAATTGAATCACTTGGCTTTACTTCACTTTCTGCTGCTACTGTTTCTTGTGCTAGAAAGTTGAGTTCAGCGAATGACGGAGTTTGGTGAGGTTGAAAATCTTGATTCCCTTGTCCACTTTGTGACAAATCATTCAGTTGAAGCTCTGGATTGATTGTTGGAATGAGTTGAGTTTGAGCATCTATAGGAGGAGCTCGATGGATCTCGAGTTTCTTTAGTTCACAATGAACCAACTCTGTTGGCTGAACTAAAGTTTCAAGATTAGACTTGTTGTTCTCCACTTCAGCTTCGATCTGTTTTTGATTCGATCCCATTTCTTGTGATCCATCGACAACATTATTATGATGGATCTCATCGTTTGAGCTGTTGAGATCAGAACAAACAAGAGTACCTGGCTGAATTATTGAGATTGAGTCTATAAGTTGGCTCTGAGTACTCTTCTGTCCATTGGTACATTTACCTTGTTCTGCATTTAACTCGAAACCTGATTGGTTCGCGACTTCAAACACCTCCATCACCTCGTCTTGTTCAACCATTCTAAGGTTTTCTAATAAAGGGGTAAACTGTGGTTGATGTTTGATCATTTCATCTGGATTAGCACGTTGATCGTTACGTACTAATGGATGATCAGAAGGCAACAAAACTTGTTCTGGAGACACATTCAGCTGCTCATTAGTACTACCATTTTCTTGATCTTGTAGAGCTATAACTTGGCTTCTGTGATGCATTTTCACTTGTGGGGCAATGTCATTTGCTGCTGTTATGGGAGAAAATCGCCCCGGCTCAAAGATTAATCCGCGGAGCATGGTGGCGTTGTTACCAAGCTTGACAGAAAGGAAGTACCCTGCATCAAAAGTACCATCAATGACACCAGAAACTATCTGTCCTAACATGTTTTCATCAGTAGTGATATCTTTTTGCCTCATGATTTCTGGTGCTGGAGTTGTTGGAGTCTGCAAGATCATTCTTTTAGCTGGACCTTCATCTTTCCGAGGGCGACCGCGCCTTCGTTTTGCTGGAAGGATTGCTGGAGCAGAGGGATTTTCTTGTTTAGTTTGATCATTCATTATGTGTTAACCTTCACACTACATGTAATAGAAGACATTAGTTTTCTATCATGGACTAGTATTACCAATACATGCACTAGGTGAAAAAAGTCAAGATAATAACTACGTCTCGATTCTAAACAAGTTGAAGTCGGCTATCTGAATCCTCACCTCTTCATTTTAGCACATTTCATATAATCTGAAGGATTCAGATAAAGTTGCAAGACAAATGAGATGACAAATCCTTTGTTTATTGTTTCCTTCATATGATTTCTTAGTGGTGGATTTAAGATTTGAACTTTATGAAGTTCGAGTTCGAGATTCTCCCGTGGACTGTATGATGGATCCAGGATTTGAACTCAATGAGTTTACAAACACTGATTTAAACTAAAGCTATTGAGTTCGATCGAATTTTTACTTAGTAGCCTTGTAGCTCCGCCCCGGGATTCTTGATGTCTCCACTCTCCTCTTTCTGTTGTTGAAGAATTTCTTCTTCAATTTCATGATCATCATCAGTATATAAATTTCACTTCAAATTATCTAATTGGCAATTTTTTGACAATAATTTCTTATCTCTTGAATAGAAGATATAAAAAATGAATCATCACTACTCATAAGATTTCCATAAAGTGATAACAAAAACTGAAAAATAAATAAATCCATCTATACAACAACAACAAAAATAGATCTTATAAGTGGAGTCAAGAAAAAGTGAAGTGTACGTAAAATCTTACCACAATCTGATCTCATAAGTGGAGTCAAGAAAAAGTTGTACGTAAAATCTTACCACAATATGATCTCATAAGTGGAGTCAAGAAAAAGTGGAGGGTACGTAAAATCTTACCACAATCTGATCTCATAAGTGGAGTCAAGGAAAAGTGAAGTGTACGCAAACCTTACCTCTACACAAAGAGATCATTTCTGATAGACCCTCGACTCAAGAAAAACATATACGAGCATAGAAATTCACATGCACGTAAACAATAGCAATATATCTGATAAATGTTAATTCAAGTATACATATTTGAATGTTAATTCTTGAAATTGATGAATATATAATATCTATGAATGAGAAACTAGAAATTACCTTCTTCTTTGTTCTACAAAGAATTGAGATTTATCTAAAACCAATTGCTCATACAAAAATAAATAAAGATCTTGCTTTTATTTTCCTAATGAAGTTTTCTTCTCACCTATTTTTTGGGGTTGATTTTTTCATGATCTCAATTTTCATTTTAGTGAACTAAAGTCCCAAACTATTTGTTATAATGAAAAAGTTAACTCAATTTATTTAGGGATAAAAGATAAGAATCTCTCTAAATTATGACAAAATTTCTATTACACATTTAAACTATGCGAAGGTTTTATTATTTTTTCAAACAAATAAGGAGAAAATAATTTAAAATATTTTGAAAAATATTTTTTTATTTTTCTATGTTTGGTTAACAAAATATTTATAGAAACATTCTTTCTACGAATATAAATTCCTTTAAATTGAGGAAAAAAATATCCCTAGTAAAAGTAAGGACACCAGGTTGTATAAGTGACATTCTAAAGTTCATTATCTCCTCTCCACTCACTCAATCACCAGATAGGATTTTGCTAGATAACATATAAATTCTTTTGAAATAATATTTTCTTACTTACTTATCAAATACTAGAAAATAAGTAAAAGAACTCATTTATTTTTTGAGAAAACAAATTAGTGAAAAATATTTCGTTCTTATCAAACATACCCTCTTATAATTAACATATATTTTTAAAAAAAGGCTTGTAAAAGATAAACACATTCGAAAACAACTTTTTTATTTATTTATAAGATAGAGATAATGTTTACATACACTTTATCTTTTTCATATCTATGAGATCTTATTGAGAGTGCTATTATTATTTTGTGAAACGATAAATAATTATATACCAAAAAAAATATTATAACACTATCCAAAATATTTATGGCTGAAAAAGAAGGTATGTGGCCAGCACAAGTCCCTTCTAAAAATCAAACACCACAAAAATAAAAATAAAAACAAAAACAAAAATAAAAAACACTAATCTATAAAATTTACCCAAAAAAAACAAAGAAAGCCCCAATTTTTCTTTCTCCAAGAACTCAAAATTCAATCATGGCTTCTCTTCTTACCAATGGAATCTCATGTTTTTCTCCCCAACCCATCACTGAACAACCTAAACTACCAAAAGGGTCTCAATTTCTGCTAAAATTAGCTAACCCCAGAAACCCTAATTCAAGAATCTTGAAGGTCAAAGCTGCAGAATTGAGCTATGAGGCAACTATTGACACACCAGGTAAAGAATCTTCTGTTTCAACCTCAAATGAAAATGACCCACTTCAGAAATTCTTGAAAAGAGACTATAAATGGGGTTTTAATCAAGAAATTGATTCTTTTTCATTACCAAAAGGGCTTTCTGCAGAAACTGTTAAGCTTATTTCTGGTAGAAAAAATGAACCTAGTTGGATGCTTGAGTTTAGATTGAAATCTTATGAGAAGTTTCTTAAAATGAAAGAGCCTAAATGGTCTGATAATAAATACCCAGAAATTAGTTTTCAAGATATTTGTTATTATTCTGAACCTAAAAAGAAACCAACTTTGAATAGTCTTGATGAGGCTGATCCTGAGCTTATTAAGTATTTTGAAAAATTGGGGATTCCGTTGAACGAAAGGAATCGTTTGGCTAATGTTGCGGTTGATGCTGTTCTTGATAGTGTTTCTATTGCTACAACTCATAGGAAGACTTTAGAGAAAGCTGGTGTGATATTTTGTTCAATATCTGAGGCAATTAGGGAGTATCCTGATTTAGTTAAGAAGTATTTAGGGAGAGTTGTGCCCCCGGAAGACAACTTTTACGCGGCTTTAAACTCGGCTGTGTTTAGTGATGGATCATTTGTGTATATACCTAAAAACACTAGGTGTCCGATGCAAATCTCGACTTATTTTCGGATAAATGCAATGGAAACTGGACAGTTCGAGAGGACTGTGATAATTGCAGAGGAAGGGAGTTTTGTGGAGTATTTAGAAGGGTGTACTGCACCTTCGTATGATACTAATCAGTTACATGCTGCTGTGGTGGAGTTGTATTGCCATGAAGGTGCGGAGATTAAGTATTCCACTGTGCAGAATTGGTATGCGGGAGATGAGAAAGGTGTAGGAGGGATTTATAATTTTGTTACAAAGAGGGGAATTTGTGCTGGGGCTAGGTCGAAGATTTCGTGGACACAAGTGGAGACAGGATCAGCTATTACCTGGAAGTATCCGAGTGTTGTGTTAGAGGGTGATGAATCAGTTGGTGAGTTCTATTCCGTGGCGTTAACCAATAATTATCAGCAGGCAGATACAGGGACAAAGATGATACACAAAGGGAAGAATACAAGGAGTAGGATAATTTCAAAAGGTATTTCAGCAGGACATTCTAGGAACTGTTATCGAGGACTAGTTCAGGTGTTGTCCAGTGCAGACAATGCCAAGAACTCCTCTCAGTGTGATTCAATGCTCATTGGCGATACTGCTGCTGCCAACACTTACCCATACATTCAGGTAGTTTGCTCTTTGTGAACTCTAATTTTTTCCTTTCTGACTTAGCTTGATAGCGATAAGTCTTGTTTCATTTGTGTTTTGTAGCTACAGCATGTTACACTTTCTACTTATGCAGTTAGACTGTTATCCTTTTCTTTTCTTCGTTTGATGGTGACATTTGTTATGTGTGATGCTGGTGCATTTAAGTTTTTACGTGACTTTTTTCATAGAATAGACAATATGTTTTCACCAGTTAACATCTAAGGCCTCTTCTTCTCGAGATGTAGAAAAAAAGAAAAAGAGAAGTCTTCCTTATGAACTTAGAAATCATCCGTAAGATGAAGAAAGGAGAGAAAAGGTTCATAAGGACTATTGCTATTTCCTCTTGGGAAAACAATCTGTTAGAAGAAGTTATACCATATTGGTACAGGCTGCTTAGATGTTCCACGTTGGACTGTAGGTCTTATTAGGCTTGTTATAGTCTTTTTGACTTAAAGGGCCTAGGATTTAATTTCTTTAAGCTATACTAGATTACCCCGAGGATGTCATTCATCTTTGCACGATGCAGGTAATCTTTTGCTAGGTTCCAAGGCTAACTTTAGTGTTAAAATTTGTTAGACCTGTTGTATGGGCTGTTAGGTGCAGCCTATTGTGGCCCCTTTGGTTTTGAGCATAACCATTTGTTCCTCTTAGCTTTAGAGAATGTTTCTCAGTCCTAATTAATAATGGATTACGTAGTTATTTTATTTGAATTGCTTATGGGGTTGAAGTGAGTAAAGAAAGAGTGCCAATTCTGCTGTGGTGTCTTCATTTCAAGTGCATGACCATGAAAAGATGTGTTGTGGCAATATGTCTATCAGTCTATGGACCTGTAAGATCAAAAGCCATCGCCATGTTGTATATTAGTCTGTCAGGAATTTGTGATGCCTCTGTTGCCAAAGCATAGTATATATTTCAGCACAAAGAGAAAAATACAGGAGGTGTGTTGCGAATAGGCATTGGATAGCTTATTCATCAGTTTGAATAATGGATCTGTTATACTTGGTCCAGCCAATTAAGTACATCCACCTATAGACTATAATTTCCTAGCTGCTTCTACAAAGTTGTTTGAACTGTCTTTGTGTATTGCTGGCAGGGACAAATTTTCAATGTCTGGGAATCATCTTGATTAGGCTAGGGACAGAGATATCTTGCTAACATAAAAGACACTCTACTTGCAGGGATTCATGTTGAGAGTGTGCTTTAGTCTCTATTTCTCTTTCTCTTCTTGACTGTTGGAAATATGGTTTTAGGATATGTGAGAAAGTGGTCATAGTTTATTGATGAAAGAAGAGTATCTCTTTTTATTATTATTTTTTTCTTTTTGTTGGAGGAGTGGCGCGCGTTTAAGTTGTGCATCCTCCATCATTCCCTCTGAGTCAAGTATGTAGATCAATGTTGGTCCTATTAGATACTAACATCACAGGGATACACAAGAGTTTTATTTTAGATGTAACTAGGCCAAGCATTTGTGGAAGATCTTTTGAAGAGTCCGAGGACATAAATTGGAAGTACATTAAGAACTTGATGTTAGATATAAGCTAGGTCAGGAAGTAGTTCTGTGGAGAAATCCGGTTGAATAGAACTTTGTAGGGCTGACTGTCCTGCATGTTAACTATGTAACTTTCCTTCTCTAATTTGAACCGAAAAACCACTTCTTTCTGTTCTCAATTTTGAGTATGAGCTAAGCATAATTTTTTCTCTATACCATTCCTTCTACTGATGTTATCATCATATGAACAGAGCAAAAACCCAACTGCACGCATCGAACATGAAGCGACAACGTCAAAGATTGGTGAGGATCAGTTATTTTATTTCCAGCAGAGGGGAATCGACTACGAGAAAGCAATGGCTGCAATGATATCGGGTTTCTGCAGGGATGTTTTCAATGAACTTCCTGATGAATTTGGTGCTGAAGTGAACCAGCTAATGAGTTTGAAACTTGAAGGATCTGTTGGTTAAAGCACTCTTTCAATCTAGTCAAGAAAAGCTAGTAGCTAGTGGTTTTGTAATCTGTAAAGTTATAGCACAAGAAAACTTTGCATCATCAATACACATTTGTAAATAATGCATCAAGGCATTATCTTCTACTTAATATCTTTGTAATCCTCGACCTGAGGGTCTATCGGAAACAACCTTTCTGCCTCTCAAGGTAGGGGTAAGGTCTGCATACACTTTACCTTCTTCCGGCTTCACTCGTAGGATTACACTGGGTATGTTGTTGTTATCTTTGTAATTCATCCCAAAACTTTTGCGAATGGATCCCAAATTGATTGTATTAGAGACTAAAGAAATCAAGGTTTTTTTTTTTTTAGCATTATATAGTACTTATATGTCTTTTCTTCAGTTGGCATAGACGATGTAAAGATATGTTTCAGTTGGAATAAAAGATCGTGAAATATTGTATCATTTTTGCACATCAATATATCGGGAATCTTTGGATCTATGCTTATTTTCAACTTCTTCGACTATTTAGTCAATTACTATGCCCTGAACATAGTAATTGAAATATAGTATAACATGTGATTTCCATCGAACATAAAGGATAAATCTCTTGTGCCGGTAGAAACATGAAACTACTTCCATGTTCATGTCACGTTGAGAAATTGCAGGAAAAATAAAAAAGAATTAGAAGAAGCAAAATTTGATTCAATTTATCGTAATTGATTAGTTAACATGTTATGTTATAATAATTGATATATGCATACATTATAAGAAAGGGAAACAAATATAATGAGCAGACGTCATCAATTTCATCTGAATTCAATATTTTCGATATGAAACGTCTCATGGGAACCAAAAAAAGCACAAGAAATACTTCTGAATGTAAACAAAATATTAGAATATGAAGTCTATCTTTTAAACATTCTAAATTTGGACACTACTAAAAAATCACTATTTGCGCATTGAAATTTCCCACTAAAAAATGTACAAGGAATATTTCCATAAATATTTTGATTGAATCAGTGAGAAAATGCGAAAAAATTAAAAAGTTTCCTAGTATTTCAATGAAAATTTATTTTCCATCATACATTTTTCCAGTGAACTGGTTTGATAAAAAATAGGTGGAAAAATTATCTTCCATGACACATTGTTTACCACTATAGTTGGTGAGCTTTTGTACATATACTTGTTGACTGGTGAAGCTACATCTAAATTGTTTAACACTATAGTTGACTCAAACTTTTAAATTATGAAATCATTAGCATTTATTATAATTAATTAATCATATAAAAAGATGGTTCTTATAAAATATTATTACTCAAACGCTATTATTATGGTAAGTCAGCCAATTGTTTAAAAGTGCTTGTTAACATTATTGAATAATATTCATATTACATAAAGGAAAAACAATTAAATTAATGTTTTTTTAAAATAGATGACGAGAGTGTATATATAAAAGTAGTCATAATCACGTTAATTGATAAGCTAATAAATTAAAATAATTTATGATAACTTAAATTAGTGTGTATGTATTTTGTATTAGGTATATAATATAAATATATACCTTTAATTTGCTAAAGGTCAAAAGGTCGAGAGGGCACCTAAAAATAACTTTAAAAGAAAATTAAGAAAATATTTTTGAATTCGAATAAATACAATATGATATTTTTAAATCTTCTAGATTTATTTATGTTTTTAATAAAAGGTTCATCCGGTCCAACATGTCCATTTGTCACCTTCAAATACAGTCTCATTTGTGGTCTTTAGTTTGAACTTAATTTTAAAATGTACTCCTTCCGTCTAGTAATAATTGTTGCTATTTTGTGTTGGTCTTTAGTGTATGTCTCTCGTAATAAAATAATTTTTTTGCAGGATATAAATTTATATTTTTGTGTAATAATAAACAATTATATCCAGATATAACTTCACCTACTAGACTTAACTTCGATTGTCAAAGAGCAAAAACTAAAGATTAAAGGAAAAACGTGCAATTTTATGTTACAAACCATGTAATCAGGGCAGAGTCAACTTGTGGTCGGTGTCATTTAAATCTTCTTCGATAAAAAATTATAATATTTATACATGATTAAAATAATTTTTTATGTATATATAGTATATAGTAAATGTTAAACTCCTTTCGATTAATTTATGTGTTTACTCTATCATTATCAGCATTATGTCAATACAAAGATCGAACACCAAGCAAAATAGAAGCCGGCAGACATGGTGGTTGACATTGATAAAACTAATGAGGCTTTAACTTCTACTGAACAGACATATGTGGTAACCTTAATTATATATTTTATAATATAAAGTATTATTTGCTTTATAGTTGGCTCCTGACTTTCTTCTGGTATTTCTAGCTGCCACTTTACATTATATAACTAAATTATAATTATTTGCACTTCTTAAAAAATAAAATAATAGTATTCAATGTCCCTCTAAGAGTTGTAATAGCTTCCAACCAGTTCATTGACAGACATTTGTCTCTTTTTGTGATAATTATTTGATGTTTTTTAATAATTCAAACTTTATATAGTGCAATACCAATATATATTTGATGTAATTTTATAAGTAGAGTCAGTAAAAGATAAAGTATCAGTATATCTTATTTTTATTTTTGTGAGGATAGAGGGGTTGCTTTTAATAAGCCATCAACTTAAAAGTTATCGTGTTTCTTTATATGATAGTGTATAAATATTGGATTTAACCTAATCTAGTATTTTTACTACGATTTATAGATTAGAATTTGAATCAATAATCTTAGAAGTGCTATGAGCTCAATGATAAGAACAAGAGCTAGCATGTTTGGTATCGGAATAATAAGTGACTTTTTTTTCTCACGTTTTGGTGAGTAAATAGAAAATATTATATTTTAATAAAATTTATATATAATTTAAATAAATATTATAAGAATAATAGTGATAAAGGTTCGTTTGGAAACGAAATGCAAATGTAGACGATTTGGGGAGTTTGGGGGGGGGGGGGGG
>JAJOOH010022234.1:0-10774 GCA_029582605.1 Solanum gracilifrons
ACAGAGTCCCTCTATTGCTCCACCACTGCCGCAAAAAGCCACTTTCCAAATACCAGTCCCCAACGAGCATGACGCCCATGGTTCGGAGCTCGACCACTACGAGGAAAGGGAGAGAGAGTGGAGGTCAAAGGAAGAGACTGCCAAGATAGATGTGAAGGAGGAAATTAGAAAAGCCATGAAAGAGTTGAACTGCATTCCTGAGGTCGCCGGGTTGAGTTACGAAGACCTGTGCATTCATCCAAATTTGGACCTACCGGAGGGGTTCAAGGTGCCAAAATTCGACATCTTCGGAGGAACGGGGAACCCCTTAGCACACCTGAGGGCCTACTGTGACCAATTCGTGGGGGTTGGGAGAGACGGAGCTTTGTTAAGGTGACTTTTTAGTCGAAGTCTGAGCGGAGAGGCTCTAGAATGGTTTACGTCTCATGAAACGAGACAGTGGGCTAGCTGGAACGCTTTGGCTAAGGACTTCATCGAACGATTCGCCTACAATGTGGAGATCGTTCCGGATCGTTACTCCTTGGAGAAGATGAAGCAAAAGTCGACCGAAAGTTACAGAGAATTCGCATATAGATGGCGAAATGAGGCAGCTAGAGTTAGACCTCCTATGTCAGAAAAGGAAATTATCGAAGTGTTTGTGCGGTTGCAAGATCCCGAATATTATGTCAGAATCATGTTGCTCGTTGGAGCAAAATTTGCTGAGATAGTCAAGGTAGGTGAGACTATCGAAGATGGGTTGAGAACCGGGAAGATTGCCTGTGTTGCTGCCTCGCCCGGATCTTCGGGCTTGTTAAAGAAGAAAAGAGAGGATGTGTCCTCTATCTCTTACGAGGGGAAGAATCCCCAAGGAAATCCTTATCATACCAAGGTCGTTCTCGACCTTCACAAAGTTCGTACCCGGCTTGTTATGCACATGCTGATTACTAGAATACCCCTTCCCCCAGTTACCAAAATACTCCCCCTCCCAGTTATCAAAATACTCCCCCGCCTAACTACCAAACTTTCCCTACTATCTACCAAACTCCCCCTCCAGTTTACCAAACCCCATCTCATCACTATCGAAATACCGCCCCCAACTGTGCCAACATTCAGTCAAATTACCAAACACCTTCCCCAATGTACCAAACCCCAGCTCCACTTTACCAAAATACCCCCTCGAACTACCAAGCTCCACAACCAAACTACCAAATCAACTCATATCCCAGATATCAAGCCCCCTGTTCGAATGCTCCAAATTATCGCCAAATGCCTCCCCCTTAACAAGGCAATTACGACCCTCCTATCCCAGATTTGAGAAGAAGCCTGCTAGAATTTTCACTCCGCTCATTGAAAGCCGAACAAAGCTGTTCGAGCGATTAACTGCGGCAGGATATATTCATCCAGTGGGGCCCAAGCCGGTTGACACTAGCTCAAAGTTTTACAGACCTGATCAGAGGTGCGCGTATCACTCCGATAGTGTTGGACATGATATCGAAGATTGTATCAACCTGAAGCATAAGATCCAAGACTTGATTGACCAGAATGTGGTCTCTCTTCAGACAGTCATGCCCAATGTCAATAGTAATCCTTTGCCAAATCATAGAGGTGTCACTATCAATATGATAGAGACAGACGATGATTGGTGCGTGATGAAGACAATAGTCCCGATTGCTCCTGATGAACTGGAAGGGGTCGAAGCTTCGTTGAGCATCAGAGAGAAGAAATAGTTTGTGATTCTGACACCCGAGAATGTTGTTGCCTTGGTGCCACGAGAAACTCTTACCCGACCAAAATTTGTTATTGAAACGGCTGTTACTCAAGGCATGACTAGATCTGGCAGGTGTTACACCCCAGAAGAATTGGGCCAAGGGGGGCAAAAAAAAGATCAGACTAAAAGGCCGATCAGTGAAGCTGAAGCCGAGGAGTTCTGGAGGAAAATGCAGCCAAAATATTATTCAATTGTGAAACATTTGGAGAAGACACGAACTCAGATTTCTGTGTGGGCTTTGTTGATGAGTTCACAATTGCATAAGCAAGCGTTGATGAAGGCTCTGGACGATACTTATGTGCCCGTGGGTACCAACAGTGACAATCTAGCAGCCATGATAAACCAGGTCATCCGAGGACACCGAATTAGTTTTTGTGACGAGGAGCTGCCCTTTGAAGGCAGGATGCACAACAAAGCTCTGCACGTCACCACTATTTGTCGAGACAAGATAATAAATCGCGTCTTGGTCGATGACGGGTCCGGTCTTAATATTTGTCCACTTTCGACTCTGAGGCAGCTAAAATTTGATTTGGGAAAGGTTTACCAGAACCAAGTCAACGTGAGGGCTTTTGATGGAGTGCAAAGGGACGCATTAGGTGCGGTGAACTTGGATATTCAGGTGGGTCCTGAGGAATTCAACGTCGAGTTCCAGGTGTTGGATATCAACACCAGTTACAACCTGCTTCTGGGAAGACCGTTTATTCATATGGCTGGGGCTGTACCGTCTACCCTTCACCAACTAATGAAGTTTGTTTGGAACGACCAGGAATTGGTCATTTATGGTGAAGGGAGCCATTCTACTGGGTATGCACCGATTGTTGATGACGTCTCTCGGGGTTGTGATTTCTACACGGTGGAGCTGGTAAATGCCATCGGTGATGACTTGGCTCCACAACATCCTATGCCTACCGTGTACAAGATGATTGCTACCGTCATGCTATAGAATGGTTTCGAACCAGGTTTTGGATTGGGGAAGCACTTTCAAGGAATCGTCGAGCTTATCCAAATTCCCGCCAAAGGAGCAAAGTTTAGTTTGGAATATGTCCCAACAGACGACGAAGCAGAAACGAAGAACAAGAGTGTTGATCATGCATTGGCCAGGCCAATTCCTTATCTATACCAATTATTTCTGGTACGAGAAAATGTCAACGATGGTGGTCTCGGGGAAGGAATCTGTGACCTTTTTGAGGAGATTGATGCGGTCATAGAGAAAGAGGCTGGGACATCAGGCATCTGTGATGCAGAACCTGAGGAGCGATTGCAGAACTGGACCTCCACACCACTCCTGATTTCCCGCTCATCAGGGTAGAAAAGACATGTGTCTTTGTTTATTTTAAAATCGGTAGTAGTTCGGAAGAGGCCCGAGACCCACCTTTTATGCAGTTTTATTTGTTTGAAGTTTTTAAATTCCCTTGTGATGTTTAAAAAAGCAAATGGCCCTCAGCCATGGCTAAAGTTTGAGCTTGTTATTTCAATTTAAACGAAAGCCTCTTTTATCAAAAAATGTTTATTTATCTGTTTATATTTTACTTTTTTAACTTTGTCTGTTTATGATTTCAGTAATAATAATTTAAAACCTGTTAATGTCATGTCATGAACCGAATGAGGCAGGTGATGATGAGTGTGAGGAATATGAAGAAGAAACTGAGGTACCCGAACATGTTGCTGAGGAGTTTCGACAATTCGAGAATCAACACAAGCCAAATTTTGAAGAAACTGAAATTGTGAATCTCGGATATGAGAAATGTGTCAAAGAAGTCAGAATCAATGTCCATCTGACTGAAGCCCAAAGAAGAAACCTGGTTTCTTTGCTCAGGGAGTACATTGATGTATTTGCCTGGTCTTATAAAGACATGCCAGGGCTGAGTACGAATATGGTGTCCCACAAGTTGCCGATCAATCCAGATTTCAGCCCAGTAAAACAAAAGACTCAAAAATTCAAGCCTGAGTTGAGTTTGAAGATCAAAGAAGAGATTACAAAGCAGATCGAGTCCCAAGTAGTGGAAGTGACACAATATCCGACTTGGTTAGCTAACGTTGTCCCGGTTGCCAAGAAAGACGAAAAAATCAGAATTTATGTTGACTGTAGAGATCTCAATAAAGCTAGCCCGAAAGATAATTTTCCATTGCCAAACATTCACATCCTTATTGATAACTGCGCTAAGCATGAGATGCAGTCATTTGTGGATTGTTATGCAGGTTACCACAAGATCCTGATGGACGAAGAAGATGCAGAAAAGACAGCTTTCATCACGCCTTGGGGTGTATATCATTATCGAGTGATGCCTTTTGGTCTTAAGAATGCTGGTGCTACTTATATGATGGCCATGACAACCATCTTTCACGACATGATTCACAAGGAGATCGAGGTGTATGTAGATGATGTCATAATCAAGTCCCGCGAGACTTCGGATCACTTGACTCACTTGAAAAAATTCTTTGACCGTCTACGCCGATACAATTTGAAGTTAAATCCCGCCAAATGTGCTTTTGGAGTACCGGCTAGCAAGTTGTTGGGGTTTATAGTTAGTAGAAGAGGCATTGAGCTTGACCCTTCCAAGATCAAGGCGATTCAGGAATTACCTCCTCCGAAGACCAAGAAAGAAGTGATGAGTTTTTTAGGAAGGTTGAACTACATCAGCCGGTTCATAGCTCAATCCACCGTGGTGTGTGAGCCCATCTTTAAGTTATTGAAAAAAGATGCCTCGACCAAGTGGACTGGAGAATGTCAAACTGTTTTTGACGCCATCAAGAACTATTTGTCCAATCCACCGGTGTTGGTCCCTCCGCAAGAGGGGAGTCTGTTATTACTATATTTGTCGGTCTCGGATAACGCATTGGGATGCGTGCTTGGTCAACATGATGAGACTGGGAAGAAGGAGCGAGCCATTTATTACTTGAGCAAAAAGTTCATTCCATATGAGGCTCGTTACACTCTTTTGGAGAGAACATGTTGTGCTTTGACTTGGATCGCTCAAAAGTTGAGACATTATTTGTCTTCTTATACCACATACCTTATTTCCAGGATGGACCCATTGAAGTATATTTTCCAGAAAGCAATGCCGACCGGGAAGTTGGCCAAATGGCAAATACTTTTGAGTGAGTTTGATATTGTGTATGTGACTCAGAAGGCGATAAAGACGCAAGCCTTGTCTGATCATCTTGCAGAGAATCCAATTGATGAAGAGTATGAACCGCTAAAGACTTATTTTCCCGATGAGGAAGTTTCGTTTGTTGGTGAGGATATTTCTGAAGCGTACCCTGGTTGGAGAGTGTTCTTTGATGGAGCGGCGAATCATCAAGGGAAAGGAATCGGAGCGGTCTTAGTGTCAGAAACCGGTCAGCACTACCCTATGGCGGCTAAACTCTAATTTAATTGCACAAACAACATGGCTGAGATGAAGTTTGCATCCTTGGTTTGAAGATGACAATTGATATGAATGTTCACGAGTTGCTGGTTATTGGAGATTCAGATTTGCTGATTCATCAGGTTCAAGGAGAATGGGCCGTAAAGAACCCAAAGATTACACCGTACGTGCAGTATATACAGATGTTGTGCAAAAGATTTCACAAGACTGAGTTCAGACACACTCCCAGGACGCAAAATGAGTTGGCTGATGCTCTTGTCACCATTGCCTCAATGATTAAACATCCAGTTACAAGTTATATTGATCCAGTGGATATAAAGGTAAAAGAGCAGTCTGTCCATTGTTCGCCTATTGAAGCGGAACCAGATGGTCTGCCGTGGTATTTTGACATCAAGAAGTATTTAGAGGACGGGACTTATCCTAATAATGCAACGTTTAACCAGAAGAAGTCGATACGCCGCATGACCCTCAATTTCTTTGTAAGTGAGAAAGTCCTTTACAGGAGGACTCCAGATTTAGGTCTTCTCAGATGTGTTGATCCTAGTGAAGCTGCAAAGCTTCTGGAACAAATACATGTCGGAGTTTGTGGTACTCATGTGAATGGACTCACTTTGTCGAGAAAGGTCCTTCGAGCCGGCTATTTTTAGATGACTATGGAACATGATTGTTGCAAGTTTGTGCAGAAGTGTCACAAGTGTCAAGTGTATGGTGATTTGATTCGAGTCCCGCCTCACGAACTTAATGCTATGAGTTCACCTTAGCGTTTTGTAGCTTGGGGCATGGATGTCATTGGTCCAATAGAGCCAGCCGCTTCTAACGGACACAGATTCATTTTGGTTGCTATTGACTACTTCACCAAGTGGGTGGAAGCAGCTTCGTATAAGTCGGTGACCAAGAAGGTTATAGCTGATTTTGTTCGCAACAATTTGATATGTAGGTTTGGAGTACCAGAAGTCATTTGATGAGAGAGATATGTGAACAATTCAAGATTACTCACCGGAACTCAACCGCCTATCGTCCCTAAATGAATAGAGCCGTAGAAGTCGCCAACAAGAACATAAAGAGGATTCTGAGGAAAATGATTGATAATCACAGAGGTTGTCACGAGATGTTGCCATATGCTTTGTTGGGTTACCGAACGACTGTCAGAACATCAGTTGGAGCTACTCCATATTTGCTAGTATATGGAACAGAAACAGTTATACCTACAGAAGTTGAATGCCTTCATTAAGAATCATTCAAGAAGCTGGATTGAACGATGCCGAATGGGTCCACAAACGGATTGATCAATTAACGTTGATTGATGAGAAGAGAATGGTTGCTGTTTGTCATGGACAACTGTATTGACAGAGAATGGTCCGTGCTTTTCGCAAGAAAAGTAAGAGCCAAAATATTCGAAATTGGTCAATTAGTTCTTAAACGCATTTTCCCTTATCAAGATGAGTATAAAGGGAAGTTTACACCAAATTGGCAAGGACCCTACATGGTTCGTAAAGTGTTATTTGGAGGTGCCTTAGTCTTGTCGGAGATGGATGGCACCGAATGGCCAAAACCGATCAATTCAGATGCTGTCAAGAGATACTATGTGTGAAGTTTCAGTTTGTATTTCTGTCATTCCCTTGTAATTGTTCTATTTGTTTGTAATTGATTTGCTTAGAATTTTATCCCTCTTGTAAATGAACTACGTCTGACCTGAATTCTCAAGAATGAGATACGTAGGCGGCCTATGTTGGCCTCGGTCACTCTTTTATCCCCTTTTAATATTTTTCTTGTATTTGAACTACGTTCGACCTGAATTCTCAAGAATGAGATACGTAGGCGGCCTATGTCGGCCTCGGTCGATTTCTTTGTAAATTTCTTATTTTGATTAACCCTCGAGAGGGGGAAGTACGTTTGACCTGATTCCTACCTCAACGGGATACGTAGGCGCCATAACGGCTCGGTCATATTTCCCATAAGATCTCTATTTCCTTTACAATAAAAATTGGGACAGAATTTTTGAGAGGGATTCAAAAATTCTCAAGAAGAAGATCTCTCCAACAAAGTCAAGACTGAAGTTACTTTGAAATTTGCAACTGGGACAGAATTTTTGAGGAAATCTCAAAAATTTCGTAATTTGCTCACCAACAGTTGGAGATAAGCCAAGACAGATAGCTGGGACAGAAATTTTGAGGATGGCCTCAAAATTTCAACAGGGTTTATCTGCAGTTTAGAGCAACTTTGAATACTTCCCAACAAGTAATCAGATAGATCTCGAAACATCAACTCCAAATGACATTCATTAAGCTTGACGTGACATGACACTTGGCAGTGATCTTTTCCAAACATTATTTTTGAAAATCTATTTTTCCTTAAAGATTTTTTCCTCACCTTTTAATTATTTTTGCTGAAAAATGTTCCGTCTTATCTATCAAGAGCGGGAGATCGGAGAAATCAACTGGAGATAGCAAGACAAGAAGCAGACAACCGAAGGGATCGACACAGATCAGTTCATTTTTTTAAACTAACAATTTTTCTGTGGACGCAGGTCTATAAGTTCACCTCAAAATCAGCATATTCCACCATTCAATGAATATGGAGAAGTCAAAAGGGCGAAGAGCTCTCCAAAATTGACAATTTTTCTATGGATGCAGGAAATATGTTATGCTGCTTTTATCAAAGATTTTGGAATATAAACAACATTGTTTTGTTCAATTCCCAACAAGGCGAAGTCCATAATGAACGTACAACTATGTTCGGATATAGAACAAATGAAACTGCGAAAAGAGCAATATTATTATTTTCTAGCAACTAAAGATATTTGGAAAACATTTATCTACATTATATTATCTAATATGATAATATTCTTACCCTAAAGGTTATTTATATTGCATTGTTGGATGAGACGATACCACTACCCGGAGAGTCATTTATACCATAACGTCAAATGAGATGATATCACTACTCCGAGGGTCATTTTTATTTATATTGTCGATTGAGACAATATCGCCATCCAAAAGATACCCAGAAGATCACCTATGCTGCTCGGTGAAGCATTATCTTCGTTTGGTACCAAGGATAGCATCATCAGAAGAGAAGGAAGTCATGCATAGCAAGAGAAAGAAGTCATGCATCGCGGAGAAATCATGCATTGCAAGAGAAAGAGGTCATGCATCGCGGAGAAATCATGCATAGCAAGAGAAGGAAATCATGCATTGCAAGAGAAAGAAATCATGTATTGCAAGAGAAAGAATTCATACATTGCCGAAAAGTCATGCATAGCAAGGGGAAAATTTCATGCATCGCGAGAAAAGAGATTCATGCATCGTAAGAGAAGATTCATACATTAGAAGAGAAGATTCATGCATTGCGAGAAAAAGATTCATGCATCGCGGGAAAAGAATTCATACATCGCAAGAGAATGATTCATGCATAGCAAGAGAAGGAGTTGTGCATCGCAAGAGAAAGATTTACTCATCACAAGAAAATCAATATCGACTGCATCATTTTTCTTTGCAAAAACGACATCAAGAGAATCATCAACAACGACAGCAAGAGAATCGTCAACATATTACATCAGCCTATTTTATTACTTTGACATCAATGGAAGAACATATTGAATATTATATTGCAAAATGAGACACAAGCTTTATTTGTTTCACGTCAAACCCGATATAATTGGCGTCAAATGATCAAGGAGAACAATTAAGTGTCAACACGGTAAAAGACACAGTCTCCTACTTGAATTGCATTTTTATGCTAATGAGTTTTATCTCAGTCTATGTCGAGAGCATCCAAAAGGATGAATTCTCCAAAAACAAACCACAGGTGCGGACGACATAAAAAAGGATGCAGCACAACGTGGAACTTTTTCTTAGCAGCGAACTAGGACATAGTCCAAAAAGGAGAGCCAAACTCTTAGGACGCGAGCAGAGGAGAGACTTCCACCACAATCAAACCACACCCCTATCTGAAGGCATGTGGGTTTATCTTTAGGTTTGTCAGTTTCAGTTTCGCATCCGGAATTTTTTGGTCTCTACCGGAAGCAACTTTCCAATCTAAGTGATGATGCACCAAGAGCTTTGGAAATTATGTCCGTGTAAGTTCTTAAATATGGGTGTGAAGTGCACCACATTCATGACTAAGAGGTTGCAAGCCTCTTTTTCATACTCGACTCACTTTGTCGCTTTTCCTGAACCAAAGGTGATCTAGCATAACATATTTCCTTTACAACCGATCGAGTCGAACTACAAGCAGCCTAATTCCCTAAGTTGAGGGATATGTAGGCGTGCTCAATGCTGAAACTCGGCAGTGTTCCAACATTCACTCTTAAATTTTATATTCGAGCATTCTGGTCCCTCCATAATTCAGTATCGGGATGACTTTTGAATTCTTCTAAAATCGTGCGTTAAATCAAGCGTATCGAACTACAAGTGGCCTGAATTCTCATATAGCCTGAGATATGTAGGAAACCCATTTCCGGGGATCGGCCATAATTCTTAAAGTTTGTACAAAATCCCATTTCAATGGAAGATGAGAACGCGGTTGGTCAAAATTAGGATTAGTCAATTTCATTTTCCCCGAATTTCTTGCATCAATCCAAGTAAAATGAGGGACAGTTGTTGACACCTAATTTTGACCCTCCACGATAGAAATTAATTTTCGAGCTTCTCTAGTTTAAAAACGATTTAGAAGAATTAATTTTATAAAAAAAATAAAATAGTTTGCGAGTTATCTTAAATAGTTTGTCATTTTTATAATTTTTAAATAATATATACATGCTTTATATAATTATGTATGTAATTAGTACATTCTAAGAATATTCGAAAATTGTCTCAAAAAGATTTTAGTTTTACTTAAATATTTGGTTTATTAGTTTAAATATATAATAGTTTATATTTTTGAAATAATTAGTTTATAATTAAGTCGATTATTTTATTTCGTTAAGATTGATAAGCTCATAAATTAATTATATTAATTCATCTTATTTTAATTACTAGCCGAACTTGTCCCAATTAACTAAGTTTGGCCATATTTATAGCTTAAATTGGCTAATTTTGCAACTCATTTGGCCTAGTCCTAAATTACAAATCCAACTCCTCCCTTAACAATTATTTCAACTCTTTCAGGCCATTTTTGGGCCTTAATTCCAGCAAATTGCCAGACCACTTCCACTATTCCACACCAAAAGACCCATTACAATACAATAACATACAACCATACACCAACCAAATTTCCCAGCCCACCTCCAAATTACCCTAACCCGGCCCAATCCAATTCCTCCAAAGAGACCCAGCAACATTGCTTTCCAGAACGTTAACATCAAAGCAATAACGTCAAAATAGAAACAGAACAGTACGTTGCCCTTCATTGTCTTCTTCCTCCCATCCCTTTCAATTGACAGTCGCAGTAGCACGCGCAATCGTCCTTGTAGCCTTGGATCGAACCACGTGGCTCCTCAAGGACGAGGAGTTGATTGTAGAGCGTCCGTCTCCCCTTTCCTCTTCCGGAATGGGGCGAAATTGCAAGAAAAAAGAGTGTTTGTCCAAATTGGTGAAAGAGTTTTTGATTTTGAATTTCAAATTTGGACCTTGGTTGGCTGGATTTTCGTTGGGGGGGGGGGGGGGGGGGGGGGGGGGGGGGGGGGGGGGGGGGGGGGGGGGGGGGGGGGGGGGGGGGG
>JAJOOH010022235.1:0-11436 GCA_029582605.1 Solanum gracilifrons
CTCGAATGTCAACCAAGACACCAAAACTAAGTTAGGAACACTAGACTAGCAGCCCATCATGCATGAAACATATAAAATGAGCAAAATTCGCACTGCACCATCCACCATATGCAATACTCAAAAGGAGGAAACATCAACTCCATTTCACCACATGGTCAATGCAATACAAGAAAGTAGGAATTACTTCTACCAACTCAATAGGCATACAACTCATCAATTTACATAAGCATGGGAGGAACTAACTTCTCCAACTCAAGTAAGCTCAACACAATCATATATAACGAACATGCCATCTTAGCAACACATTATTAAGCATGTTCATCATTTCATCTCATGGAAACAAAATGCAACCATCATACAAAATGCAATTCAATATGAGAAAGTTTAGACATCATGAAAATTCAATATATACTAAAACATGAATTCTCACAAGAACATGCACAATATAGGGAAATCATGAAAAAAATCATACAACACACATGACTCCCAAAACACTTAAACTAAAGAGGAACTATTTACCTCATGCTTGAATAGGAGTAGAAGGAAAAAGGTGAGGATAACGGGACTTCATATTGACCTCGGCCTCCCATGTAGCGCCCTCAACTAAGTGATTCCTTCATTGAACCTTAACAGAAGCTACTTCCTTATTTCTCAACTTTCTCACTTGCTGGTCCAACATTTCAACCGGGACCTCTTCATAAGAAAGGTTCTCATCAACTCCTAAACCCTCTAAAGGAAGGATAGAAACCGGATCACCAATACACTTTTTGAGCATGGAAACATGAAACACCGGGTGAACAGGAGCCAACTCATTTGGCAAGTCCACCTCATATGCAAATTTCTCGATACGCTTCAAGATTTGGTATGGCCCCACATACTGGGGACTAAGTTTCCTCTTCTTGCCAAACCTCATCACGCCTTTCATAGGCGAGATTTTCAAGTAGACCCAATCACCAACCTCAAATTTAAGATCCTTTCTTCTATTGTCGGCATAGGACTTTTGTTGACTCTGGGCTGTCTTCAACTTATCTCTAATGAGTCAAACTTTCTCAATGACATCATAGACTAGTTCGGGACCAATTAGAGCAAACTCACCTACCTCAAACCACCCAACTAGAGATCTACACCTACTTCCATATAGTGCTTCAAACGGAGCCATGGTAATGCTAGAGTGGTAACTATTGTTGTAGGCAAATTCTATCAAAGGAAGATGATCATCTCAATTACCCTTGAAATCAATCACACTTTCTCTCAACATATCCTCCAAGGTTTGAATGATCCGTTCCGCTTGGCCATCCGTTTGAGGGTGGAAGCCGGTACTAAGTTTAACATTGGTATCAAGTCCTTGTTGAAACGCCTTCCAAAAATGTGAAGTGAATTGAGTACCTCTATCCGATATGATGGACAAAGGAACCCCATGAAACCTTACTACATCCTTGATGTACAACTTAGCATAATCTTCCATCGAGAAAGTAGTCTTGACGGGAAGGAAATGGGTTGATTTCATCATTCTATCAATAATGACCCAAATAAAATCGTGTTGCCTTCGCGTACGAGGCAAACCCACAACAAAATCCATATTCACCTCCTCCCACTTCCAAGTGGGAATATTCATATCTTGGAGAAAACCTCTCGGTTTCAAGTGCTCGGCCTTGACTTGTTGACAATTTGGACATTTGGCCACAAAACCCGCTATATACTTATTCATATCATTCCAACAATAGACTTCCCGTAGGACACGGTACATCTTGGTGGCTCTTGGATGAATAAAATACCGCGAACCATGAGCCTCTTCTAATATTTTCTCCCACAAACCATCAACATCCGGAACACACAACCTACCTTGGTACCTAAGCACCCCATCTCCCCCTTGGTAGAAAACCTCAATTGACTTGTTAAGAACCGATTCTTTCAATTCCATCAAAAATTGGATCAAGATGTTGCTTAGAATTTACATTAACCACAAAGGGTGATTCGGAACTATGGTGAACCATGAATCCATCCTTGGTGGAATCCACAAGTTGGACACCTAAATGGGCCAATCTATGTACATCACAGACCAATTCCTTCTTCTCATTTTCTACATGAGCCACACTCCCCATGGACATTCTATTTAATGCATCCGGAACTACATTGCCCTTGTCGGGGTGGTAAAGGATACTCACGTCATAATCCTTCAAAAGTTCTAACCACCTTCTTTGTCGGAGGTTCAAGTCTTTTTGGCTAAATACATATTAAAGACTCTTGGGGTCGGTAAACACATCTACATGTACCCCATAGAGATAGTGTCTCCATATATTCAAAGCAAACACCACCACCGCTAGTTCGAGATCATGAGCTGGATAATTCTTTTCACGAATCTTGAGTTGCCTTGAAGCATAGGCAATCACCTTACCATGTTGCATAAGAACACATCCCAAACCCACTCGAAACGCATCACAATCTACTACAAACCCATCGGTACCCTCCGGTAATGTCAACACCAGAGCGGATGTGAGCCTATCCTTCAATTCTTGGAAGCATTTCTCACAAGCCTCCGTCCACTCAAATTTGGACTTCTTTTGGGTTAAGGACATTAATAGATAAGCGATAGAGGATAAACCCTCAACAAACCTCCGATAGTAACCGACCAAACCCAAAAAGCTTCGAATGTTGGTGAAACTTAGGGGTCTAGGCCAACTCTTAACCGCACCCGTTTTCTTTGGATCCACTTCTATACCCATGCTTGATACAATATGACCTAGGAAAGCAACCGACCATAGCCAAAATTCGCACTTACTAAAATTTGCGTACAATTGTTGGTCCTTAAGGACTTGCAATACCATTCTCAAATGTTTCATGTGATCACCCTCACTCTTAGAGTAGATCAAGATATCGTCAATAAAAATAATCACAAATGAATCAAGGTATTGTGTAAACACCCTATTCATAAGGTCCATGAATGCCGCTGGGGTATTTGTTAATTCAAAATAAATAACTAGGAATTCATAGGGACCATATTTTGTTCAAAAGGCCGTCTTAGGAATGTTAACCTCTCTCACCCTAAGTTGGTGATAGCCCGACCTTAAGTCAATCTTCGAAAAGTAACTCACCCCTTGGAGTTGGTCAAACAAATTATCAATTATAGGGAGAGGGTACTTGTTCTTTATAGTGATTTTGTTCAATTGCCGGTAATCAATACACATCCTAAGGGACCTATCTTTCTTTTTCACAAACAAAATTAGGGCACCCCATGAAGATATGCTTGGTTGAATAAAACCCTTGTCTAGCAAATCTTTGAGTTGCACCTTCAATTCTTTTAATTCGGTTGGAGCCATCCGATAGGGTGGGATTGATATGGGTTGAGTATCCGGCAAAAGATCATTGCCGAAGTCTATTTCCCATTCGGGAGAAATTCTGAGCAAGTCATTGGGAAAGACTTCCAAAACTCCCTCACTACGGGGACCAACTCTAAAGGAGGAGTCTCAGACTCAATGTCCTTAACTCTTACAATGTGATAGATACAACCCTTAGAAATCATTTTACAAGCTTTTAGACATAAAATGAATTGACCTCTAGGGATTGAATTTCCTCCCTTCCATTCCAAAATGGGCTCATTTGGAAATTGAAACATTACTACCCTGAGTTCTACAATTAATGGAAGCAAAACAAGCATAAAGCCAATCCATCCCTAAAATGACATCACCAACAATCTAATTCAACCAAATCTACCAAAGTGACTCTATGAGACAAAGATATATGAGATCTCCTATACACTCTTTTAGCTACAACCGAATTACCTCCCGGGGTAGACACAGAAAAAGGTTCTTTTAACTCTTCGGGAGGTACTTCAAATTTCATTGCCACAAAAGGAGTAACAAAAGATAGAGTGGCACCGGGGTCTAATAATGCATAAACATCAATTGAAAATACTTGTAACATACCGGTAACAACGTTCGGGGACCCCTCTTGATCACTTCTAGATTGGAGAGCATAAAAGTGATTCTTCTTGGGAGCATCGGTATTAGGACCACTTGGTGTAGCTTGGTTACCCTCTTTTCCTTTGGCCGCACATGTTAGAAAATCTTTCAATTGATGTCCACTTTTGCGACATCCATATCACACACCCATTCTGGTAAGACATTTCCCCTCATGCCTCTTACCACACTTGGCATATGTAGGTCTATCCATGGAAGGTACACCTCTATTGCCTCCTTGAGGCTTAGGGTTAGACACCCTATCTTTGTTGGGATTTAGGGCATTGGAGGAGCCTTGGTTGGAAAACCTCCTCTTGAACGTTGGTCCACTTTGACCCTCAATCTTACCCTCTTCACCTCTCTATTCTTCTTCCTAAGCCTTGACTCCTCAACTTATTGAGCATGAACCATCAACCTTGAGATATCCATGTTATCATGGAGCATTGTTGCTCGGCACTCTTCTTCAATAACATCAGACACACTGGTGACAAAGTAACTCATTTCATCTCTTGGGTTAGACACCAAAGAGGGGGCATATTTGGACAACTTAGTGAATTTCAGGGAGTATTCTTGGACACTCATTCCTCCTTGGCGAAGGTTGATGAACTCCTCAACTTTGGCTTCCCTCTTCTCATGAGGAAAAACCTATCAAGAAAGGCCTTTTTGAATACTTCCCAACTTATGGGACCCACCCTTATAGGCCTATTGTCTCTCCATTGCGTGTACCACACTTGGGCCATGTCCTTCAATTGATACCCAACCAACTTGGCTTTCTCATTAGATGTGACACCCATAGCCTTCACTATCTTGTAGACCTCTTCTAAGAACTCTTGTGGGTCTTCATTCATTTTGGAACCCAAGAAAATAGGAGGGTTCATCCTAGTAAAGTCTCTTAGCCTTGAAGCTATGGTACTTGCATTAGTATTAGTAAGGCGCCCAACTTCCCTATTTGCATGAGCCGTCATGGCTTGAGCTTAAGTTGTTATGGCTTGTTCTTGCACCGTCATGCCTTGAGTCAATGTTTAGAGAGCCGCCCTTATCTCCACATCAATCATAGCTCCCTCATCATTAGGAACTTGAGGAACTTGAGGCCCTTGAGGATTTTGAGGACCTTGGGGAGGAACTCCCTTATCATTCATCATCTCTTCTACCCTTCTTCTTAAGTTCGCCCTTCTTGTATTTATTTTCCTATAAGCACAAGAAAAGGGTTAGAAGAAAGGACTTTATAGAGTAGGAATTCTAAGCACGACTAAAGAGTAATGAAAGAAGGGAATGTTCCTAAGCATCTTATAGCCTCTTATTCATAAGTGTGACGCCCTTCACACTCATGAACAAGACTCTACGAAATGTGGTGCATGAGACGTCAGCTTAAATATTATTCCCAAAACCTTATGCTCTAATACCACGTTTGTCATGACTCGAGAGTACCTACTAGATGTAACATGGCGTACTTGACCCCGAAGGTGTCTCATACAAGCCTCTAGCATCATCATTACATAGGACATTGAAATAATGCGGAAAATTAAAACTTTATAATCGAAGTTCAACTTCACTTTTCATAAAAGAAAGTAATAGGAATTCTAGACTTTGTCTCATACCACCATCTAAATCATAAGAATACAAAGTTTGGGACTTAGTCCTTATACATCAATAAAAGTCTCAACATGAGAAGTACAATAGAGCAAAAAGATAGGAAATCCCGTCCTCGAACTTGAGGACTCACCACAACTTGGAGATAAGCAATCCAAGTCTTCTTCAAAGAGAGTGTAATAGTCACCTAGCCCAAACCTACACTCATTAAGATGTAAAATGAAGAAGGGGTTAGCACATAATATGTACTAAGTATAGAAACATGCATAAAAACCTTAAATATGATAAAAAGGACATTTTTTTTAGAAAAGTATGCCTTTGCCAAGTTTAGAAACCAACATGCATTTTCAATGTACGACACAAGTCATAGTCATATTTATACTCACTACATGGTAATATAAACACCTTAGAAACCTCTAAGGAACAATTGGGCAATGTATGGTTGGCATCCCATAATACCAACCCTATTAAGTGTCCCCTTGAAGTTCCCTTGGTCATGCATATCACCTTCAAACCTCATTATAATCATTAGTCACCAATAAGGAACTAATCATAAACATTATGTTGAATACACGGAAATTCATACATAATAAGTATACATTCAAGATACATGTATGCATTCGTATCTCATTACAATAATAAGGAACCATCCCACAACATCCTACCAAGTCCACTTATGCAATATAGGAGTGAAGTCCCATAACCCCACTCCTACTAGGTAAAATCACCAAGAGGTCATAGCATAGTCCATGTCTCATTCATTTAGGGAAGAATAACATAACCGACCTAGACCATGTGAGATACATGGAATCTGGTGTCGTGTAACCTCACACCGAAGAAGGTGTCCTACTTGCCTAAGGTAGGACTAAGATTATAACGTCTAGGTGGATCCACTAGCTAAGTCCTATGTTGGCACATAGTTATGGGATATGGAGATTGCTTCTAGAAACCCGCTCTATTGCATTGGTGGAGGGGCCTCCGTCTCATGAGTTCACTTTGGATGACCCTCACTATTGCATTGGCGGGAGAGCCTTTACCACATTGTCCCTATCCACTTGGTGCTAAGCATAAATTCCCAAATTATACATTATTAAGTCTTGAATTGCATTTACATGTGTGAAGGAATGCTCTATCCCTCATTTAATACAACCCATCAAAATAGCTCATAGATTCATTAAAGGTGAGAATTTACTTTCCACCTTAGAATCAACATTAGTGTGTGAGTAGACCTTCACATTACATTCATAGTGTTTTCATAAGAATTAGACTTTCAATCAACACCACACATCATCATCATCCTAGACTATTCAACCATTAATAAGTGTAAAGGTAAGAGAAAATCAATATTTTCAACAATACCATACTTTACACATTAGTCATAGGAGATTTACTTTCTAAGTGAATCAATAGGTTATACACAACATTCATCAACATGTACAAACCCTAACAATTTACCCCTTTTCCAAGGCCATGAATCATATCTCACAATTACACCTAAAGATACTACAATAGGCATGAACAAAACAAGATTAAATAATTAAATTCACATAGAAACAATTCATTGTAATCATCGTGCATCAATACACCAATCACAATACTTGAAATTGGGGTCATGGGGGTGTTCATGGGTTCAAGGTGAATATTACAATAAAAATCACCAGTAAACATCAATTCATCCATAATATAATGCAATTAACATAATAATTTTTTTTTAGGAAGAACCCATGGTTGGAATAGAAACCCTAGTTTTTGAACAATGTATCAATTTCCAAATCAAGAGTTGAATGGCTTCATAGAGAAAGATGTTCCATAAATCAAGGTTCCCATACCTTAATTGAAGTTTTTCCCATGAACTGGAGTTGAGAAGATTGATTCTTGAGCCCTAACCTTCAAGTTTTTGGTGTTCTTCAATGGAGTTTTGAGAGAGAATGTTTTGAGTGGGAAGTGGGTTTGATTTTGAGTTGTGAGTTGTGAGTTGTGAGGGGTTTAAAGACTTGTTTTAATACTTAAAAATACTTTAATATACTTATAATAACTAATTATAACCTCCCCAACCTTTAAACATATTAATTAGTGATTTACTAAACTACCCTCATATGGCCGCCTTAAAGCAGTCCACCCAAGCCCCTATCCACGAGTCCCCGTCCACGGGGCGTGGTCCAAACCATAGACCGTACTGGTCACTCATGGTTTGGGTTAGAGAGGGGTCATTAGAGGCCTTGGTGAGGTGACTAAGTCTTAACTGGCGAGACCAATCCACGGGGCATTAGTTGGTCCAAACTCCGTACTGCATGCTCGTGGATTGGTGGTGTGGATAGGCAGTTTGGAGGGTCCTTGGTAGAAACCAAATGTTGAATCCCAACCCCCACCTGTGGGAGTTAGTCAACCTACTCTCCGAAGGTTGCCTCATAGTGGATGAGGCTATTTTGGACAGCTTGATCTTCCCTTGGGTCCTAGGGGAGTCGTGCCTTGACGTTTAGGCACTAGAACCCTAGTATTAAGTTAGGAAACTTATTTTATGCCTTTAACCTTATGATTAGACTTCATTAGGCTACTAGACTACACATTAGGCTCTAGCTTAGGTCATTAGAAATACAGGATGTTACACCGCTGAAGGAATTAGCTCTAAAAACTGCAGCAAGATGTTGTTGGGGAAACCACTTCGGCATGTCACCAATAGCTTTCGGCGAACAAGGAAAGGCTCGCCAAACGTTATAGTGCAAAAAGGGTTCAGGAGGGTAAACAAACAACGATTAAGAAGACTCTCGGCGAGTCGCCGAGTGCTTTTGGCGATCTCAAGCTTTTCGCCGAAACTTACCGAATCTAACATTAAACAAAGCTTGAAATCAAAGGTGAGATAGGGACATTAGGTGAACCGTCGAGTGGTTCACCGAGTTTGACCCAGCTCACCAAATGGCCCAACGTGCCTATTTTCAACCCAACTTCTCAAACTCCACAACTCCCGAAAATAAAATTAATGCATGCACTAACGAAATCAAGGTAAGACCCATAACACCCAAACACAACCCCTCAAATTTTAATCCATTTAAGGCATACAATTATGGGAATTCAACAATCATGCTACTCGGGAAAGATTGTCAAACTAAATCATGCATAAAAACAATCTAATCCTATCAGACAGGACCAAAACACTCCAACAAGATCAGGCTATTGCAAATGAGTATAATTTTTTGATAAAATAGACTCAGGGCATAGAAAACCAACCTTTAGTGTCAATTAAGAGAAGATTGAAACGCTAGGCGGCAATGTAATCCAACTCCGAGCACAAATCCACACTAAAAATACTCTAAAAATGTGAAAATATAGGAACTAGCATGCGGGTGTGAGTTTGGGAAGATAAAAAGTGAGGGAAAGTGAATGAGTTTGAAACTTTTAAACCTTTGACCTTTAAAACCGTCCAGTTCTCGCCCATTCGGTGACATTAGTCGAGCTCACCTATCCACTTGGTAACACACCGAGTGTTCATTTTCCTCGCCCAATTTTACAAGACCTCCAGTTAATGTAGTGGTCCCAATGGCGGTCTCCGTTGGGATCGCCGACATAGTCGGCGATTCACCAATAATTTCCTAGGCTCACCGAGTTTTACAGACTCCAATTTGAAGATGTATTGAGTCAAATGACGGATTAGGTCAGGCTCGCCAACCTCTTCAGTGACTCACCGACTGGACCTATTGCTCGCCACCTTGCACTTTTCGAATACGTTCCACACTTCAATCTGTACAAACAACACACCATTATTTTACCAAAACACAAATAAAAACAATAAGGGGTTTTGTCAGCAACACCCTTGTTCACCGAGTCTAGACTCTGATAGAAATACTGCAACAATACATTGTCAGGAAAGCCATGAGTTGGGCATTGGAGCACCAACTTCTTGAATCGTAGCCAAGTCTCATGAATTAGCTTGCCCTCCAAATGCTTAAAGATTTGGATACTGTCCCAAAGAGTCATTATCTTCGAAGGAGGTAAAAATCGCACATTAAATGCGGTGACCAACTCTTCCCACGAAGTGATTGAGTCGCGTGGAAATTCAGCTAGCCACTTGCATGCTTCTCCCATAAAGGAGAATGGGAACAACTGTAAACGAACCGACTCTTGGGATATATTCGTGAAAGAGAATGGTCCGCACACATCCACGAAATTTTGAATGTGCTCATGAGGGTCTTCATGAGCCAATCCACTGAAAAGCCACTTTAATTGAAAGAGTTGCAGCATAATACTCGTGATGTGGAATACAGCATTCCCTTCGGTCGGAGGCAAGCAAATTGCACCAATACCTCCCATGAGATGGGGGTCATTAACATGAGATTCATTTACATCGTTAAGGTATCCAATATTGTCTTGATGGCCTACTTGGCTGCCATTGCTTCCGTTCACACTCATACTTCCTTAAATATTCACACAAACAAACAAAACTAAACTAAAAATTAAGTAAGTAAACTATGACTAACAAAAGCAAAATTTACGTCAACTAAAAATTCTCAAGTAACACCACTCCCCGACAGCGGCACCATTTTGATTTGAATAACGTTATCAAAGACACAACTTCCAATTCAAGTGTCAACGGTCATTCAATAGTAATATAACCCAACCAAGGGTAGGGGTCGAGTCCCAAGGGAGCGGTTTCTAAGAATTAAGAGTTAAGCGCGAACATGATAGAGTTAGCCATAACTAAAAACATTATCGAGTAAAAACATAATATATTAAGGGGTTGACACGAATATAAATTATCAATGGGGGGTTTAGTAGTCAATTAACAACTAAAACCAGAGAAAATAAGAAAATGCAAGTATGGAGACGGGATTCTTGGGATGTGATAGGAATATGGGATAAAATACACAATCGGATAATTGCTATTGATGGTCAATTGCTGAGCATTTGTAACTAGGCTAGACTTTAGTGGGAGTAAATTATCTCTCTAGTAACTTACCCCGAATCAACTCGTTTTCTCTCGAACACCAAGTTGCCGCATTTAAGAACAACTTCCGCCTTAGCCTATTCACTCTCTCGAGCTGAATATGTGGGAAAAGGCCTAGGATTCACTCTCTCGAGCTGAACCCATGACGATCCAATAACCACTGGCTATCGATTTAGTAGTCTTAGTTTTAAAATCTCTCTCTCAAATAAGCCAAAAATACTAAGATGAAATCGTATTTGTAACTACAATTCCATTAATTTCCAACACAACTACTAAACGAAATCACATTTAAACAACAAATAGACCAACAATAAGCAATACCAAATATAAAAATTTAACCCATATTCACATAATCACACCCCAAGAATTAGGGTTTTAGCTAGACATAGAAAAAAGGAAGAAAATGATACTAAATTGGAGTAACATCAACTGGGTATGATTTATATTCACTTCAAACGAGTCTAAGATGAAGAATCTTCAACACCCACTTCCAATTTCTTGGAATTGGAAGTCTTCAAATCTTCAAAAGCTAAGTAAAAATTGTCCCTACTTGAAAACTTAGAAAATAAAATGTTATCTTTGAAATTGCATCCTAAGATAAAAATTCAAACTAGTATTTATAGTTGTCAAAAAATGTGTTGTGAAGGATTACTCAGCGCAAATAGTCGGGATCGCTAATGCACTTGGTGATCCGCCCTTTAGTCTACTTCATTGACTTTCAGTTGTTGCCTTCAGCATCTTCGTGTTCTGGATCATTAGGTGATATAGTACTGATTCGCGAAACTGTTCGGGGACGCGCCGACTGCTCATTTTCATCACTGACTTGATCTTTTCCTTCAGAGCTCAGTACACTGGACTTTGGGTGAGGTTAAGGCCATTCGGAGACTCGCCTAATGCATTAGGCGATCCTCATGCCTTCTTTTCTTCGTCTTTTCAGCCGTTTTGTTCCTT
>JAJOOH010022236.1:0-11407 GCA_029582605.1 Solanum gracilifrons
TAAGTTGCCCGAGAGGGAACTTATTTCCATTTAAAGCTTAGCCTAGACACTATTATCTTACAAATTTGCTTTCAAAAAGCATGTACGCACCTACTTATCTTAACTTCTATTGCGGTCACACGCCAATAATATTTCCCCATACTTGATTTTCTTGTTAATTTTTGTTATTTTTACTACTTGTGACAAAACCCCCAATTTGATATTTGATACATTCGTGTCACCCCCTTTAATCTACCATATTTTTGTTCGTTAATGTCTTTAGCTACCACTAGGTAGAGCTAAATTTTATTTTTCTATCAATTCTCAAAACCACTCCCTTGGGACACGACCCCAACATTTAGTTGGGTTTCTATACTATCGACGATCGTAGACACTCATACCGTATGTTAGTGTCGTTGGTCACAATAAGCATCACTCTTGGCCTGCAATTTTAAGCCTCTGACAGCACCTATGGAGGTGCAGTATGATCCGTGATTCCACCCACAATCCGTAGGTGGTGGCATCATAGGTAGGGTAGATTTCTTAAGTTTTAGTTTTAGTTTGGAGACTTAGGGTTTAAGTTAGTAATTAATTAGAGGTTAAAAGAGGTCGGTTAGTTTGTTATTTAACCACCTATAAATACCTAATAGACCCCTAAACTAAATCATTTAACTCATTAAGACCCCAAATTCTCTCCAAAAATCCTCTCTCTCTCTCTCTCTTGAAGAAGAAGAAGAAGGAGAAGAAGGAGAAGAAGGAGAAGAAGGAGGAGAAGAAGAAGAAGAGAAGAGAAGAGGGCAGATTTTCCTCCATTGAAGAGAGATTGATTAGGGCTATGAATTGAGGTATGTTATCTTAATCATCTATGGGTCCTTCCACCCATAGAGCCCCCTAGATTTGTCCCCAATTGTGAAGTCAAAAACCCAATTCTAGCTAAGGTTCTTTTTACATTGTAGGTAGGGTTTAGGTATGATTCCAATCTAGTGGATAATACCTAATTATGATTGTATTAGCATTGAATTATGATTATATGATTAATTTATGTAATTTTTATGGTAAACCCTAGTCTAAATTGTTGAATGTGATATTTGTGGGTTTATGCCATTAGAGATAAAAATGAAGGTTAAAAGGTGATCTTCTTAGATCAATGTCATGAGTAGAAATTATTCAAGATTAGGAACACATAATAATGAATTGAACTAGACTTTATTGAAAATGAATGATCATGACTTGTAAAGATGAGTTCAACCTTTATGAATCAATTATGACTAGAATCACCTACTAATGAAGGATGTGATTGAATTACCTTGAAATCTAGGTATGATGATGAGATTAAGAAAGAAATCTTGAAGTAGGGCTTTTAGTCATCAAATTTAGGGCTTTGGGGGTAATGCCAATACTATGTGATTTTGTTGTGTATTGCTTTTCTTTTACACACTTAGGCATAAAGATGCTAGGAGATCCAAGGTTCTCTAACATAGAATGATTCTATGTTGGCTTAATAACCTAAAATGAATCAAAGCTTGTTAGTCTAGAATAACTTGAAGTAGTGACATATGTTCCCTTCATGTATAGCTTGGCTTTGTAGGATAAGACCAATATTGGTAGCTTAGGATGGATGATCTACTCTCCTAAGGGATATCTTTACTTGGAATTGTAAAATGCATTTCATGGTAGCATGAGTTAGGAGTAGTCATGGTAGCCTAGGATTGAGGATTTATACTCTCCTATGGGTAGCTTGAATTAGCATTGTTAGGATGCCTTCATGATAGCATTACTTGGTTTGGCCAAGACCATTTCATGGTAGCTTTAGGATTGAGGAATCATACTCTCCTAAGGGTAGCTTAGGATTGAGAATCCATACTCTCCTAAGCGTAGCTTGACTTTGCATTATAACATGTATTTCAAGTGTAGCTTGACTTAGGGTTAGTCATGGTAGCTTGGGATTGAGGACTCATACTCTACTAAGGGTAGCTTAGGATTGAGTATCATACTCTCCTAAGGATAGCTTGCATTTGTATCATAGTATACTTGTAAGGGTTGCATTTCATGGTAGCTAGGATAGGACACTTGTACCTTTCCTAGAGTAACTTGGACTTGCATTTTAGTGTGTCTTCCAAGGTAGCTGGCTTAGCATAATATAGTTATGGTAGTGAGCTGATAGCATGATCTAGCCTATTAGGGAGTTATTCCTTGGTAGCCTTGAATTCAGAAATAGACTATGGGTTGTTACTTGCCTAGTACTAAGTAGAGAAGTACCTTAAATGAATAGAGATAAATAGTCAAGAGGGACTAGTCCCCAACTAGTGAGCATTCATGCTAGTCTAAAGGATACTTAGTGTGGATAGTAGTTTGGGATTCTATCTCTACAAGCACAAATATGATTTTAGGCTAGTTGTGAAGGATTCTCTTATGTAGTGTAGTCTAGCTTGGGTTGTTTCCATAGTTGCCTTCCAAGATATGATTGACTAAAGGTGATAGTTCCATTGTATACATGAAGTAAGCCAATAGTAAGACCAAAGGAGGGTGAATATGACTAGGATGACTTCAAGGTTATGCTTAGTGTGAAGAGTAGTATGACAAGCCTTTCATGCATTGCATAAGTGTGCTTTGAGGTTACTTAGAAGTATGGTGCCCTTATGGTATAGAATCTTAGAGACTTGACCATGCATATGGGCTATGATTAAGATGACCAAAATGGGATACTTGGCTTGGGCGGTATTATGGGATGCTATTCATGCTTTGCACTTGTATGCTTTTGAGGTTACTTGAGAATGGTTCTATTATTGTATAGATGACTAAGAGTCAATTATGCTTATTATGATTATGACTTATCTCAAATGCTCATTAACTATGTCACTTATTATTATGATGCTTATGTTGGAGATTATGCTATGACTATGTTATTATCTCATATGCTTATGTCTTTTGTTGACTAACCATTTTGAGATGCTCTTATGATGTTGTGCTAGCTATCATACTTGGTACATTTTGTACTAACGTGTACTTTGCCTACAATCTAATAAAATGTAGGGTTTGGAGATAGGTTTCTAGAAGTTGCAAGGAGTTGAAGATCTTGGTGAGTCCTCACAGCTTCGAGGACAACACCCACATTTCCTTTATGTCATTTATTTTCATGTTGAGACTATTGTATGGGTTGTGTCCCAAGAGTTTATTCTAAAGGTTGTATTAGATGGTTTGAGACAAAGCATAAAAAGACTTCCGCTTGCTTTTATGAAAATGACTTCGATTGTAAAAGTTTTAAATTTTCCGTACTTCTCTATAATCTTATGCTATGATATGCTAAGTGCTTGTATGAGACCCCTTCGGGGTCAAGTACGCCATGTTACATCTAGGGGGTACCCCTGGGTCGTGACACTCTAGGTCCTTTTCAATTTCTTCCTTTGTCATCCTAAATTTTAAAGGAGACACTTGATCTTCTCTCGTGTACCAAGCACGATCATTTTTTGTCAACCCATCAAGCAAAGTGGATGCAATTTCAAATGGCTGTTGCATGATTCCTCCTTGGACTAGTTGGTCAGCCACACCATTGTTAGGTAAATCTAGACTCTGATAGAAATGTTGTAACAAGACGTTGTTTAGAAGTCCATGAGTCGGACATTGGAGAAGAAATTTCTGGAATCGTAACCAAGTCTAGTGGATTGGATCACCATCGAAGCGTTTGAAACCCTAAATATTTTCTCTCAATGCCATCATCCTCGAATGAGGGAAATATCTTATGTAGAACGCCTCAGTAAGTTCGTCCCAAGTGGTAATTGAGTCCCTCAGTAAGTCATCTAATCACTTAGTTGTCTCCCCCATCAAAGAAAAAGGGAACAATCGAAGTCGGACTGACTCTTGGGAGATGTTCTTGAAAGAAAAAGGACCACATCCATAAAATTCCGGATGTGGTCATGGGGATCCTCATGAGCCAACCTTCCAAACAAACCTTTCATTTACAGCAGCTGCAACATGGTGCTAGTCACGTGAAAACCGCATTTCGTATGACAAGAGGTAACCGGATAGCAGCCTCACTAGCAACCTGAGCTGCATTTACATCATTGTGTCCAAGCTGACTAGCGTTGCTTCCGTTGTCACTAATTTTGTCACCTGGTCAAAGGCAACCAACAACAAACAAAAGTAAATTGGTTTAACTACAACACAATAAGATCACAACAAAATTTCTATAAGAGAATTCTAAACACCACTCTTCGGCAGCGGCGCCAATTTTTATAACACTCAACTACACTTCATCCAATTCTAAGTGTAGTCGATCACAATCTAGTATAAGCCCAATAAAGAGTTGGGGTCAATCCCACATGGACTGATACGAAATGGAATTCAATTATGAAGTAAAGGATGTGCTCTAGTCGTTTGTAGAAGTAAACATTATCAAAGCTATTAAAGTAAATTAAAGGGTTTGACAATAAATGTCATATAGGGTTTAGAGTGACTATTAACAACTACAAAAATAGAGTAGCAATAAGTAGAGAGGGATTCTCGGGGATGTGATCAATTAAAAGCTAATTTCACTATATGGGTGATTATAATTTACTAACAGTTGCTGAATCTTAGTAGATAAACTAAACTTTAAATGTGATAGCCATCTCTCAATCAACTAACACGATTCAGGCGAGTTCTCTCAAACCTCAACAAGCATCAAAATATAAACAGACCAATACCTCAATAAATCTACTCTCTCGACCTAGATTGGCAGGATCGAATTTAAATTCACTCTCTCTAGCTGAATACACGATAATTGAATCACTACAATCATCAATCGATAGCTTTAATTCTAAAACTTCTTTCTTAAGCAAGCCCAGAATACTAATTTAGAATTGTATTTGCATATACAATTCATGGGTTAATACATAACTATTAATCAAACCCACTTCAAATCAACATTTAAATCAGTAAAACAATAATACCCATAAGCTAATCAGAACAATTAATCACATGATCACACCCCTCAAGAATGGGGTTTTAGCCACACATTAATAAAACCAAGAAAATATTACCAACAAGATTCTCCATCAGTTGGGTAACAAAATTCAAGTCTCTACAATACTTGGAATCAACTTAAAATCAATACCCAATTCAAAATTCTACTCAAAAACTACAAAACCAAGTGTTTGGGTCAAACCCCAGAAGTAAAAAGTGTCTCAACTTTTTGAACTGGAAAATTCTGCTAGAACTTTTCGAACTCCTGAAAAATCTTTTAAAAATCACATTTATACTTTTCCAAATTTTTAGCATTGTGACCAATCGGTGCAGTAAGTCGAGCATCGCCGACTAAGTGGGCGATGCGCCAAATATCCCCATCCATCATCATTTTGACTTGCCTTTTTACCATTTGGGTTCTATAACTTTAGCCAATTAGAATTATTGTCGTTGATCAATTCGGCGATTCGATGAAGTCTCATTTATATCGCCAAGTTGGGTTTTCCCAGGGCTGGCACATTGTAAGATTTGGTGAGCTGAAGGACCACTCGGCGGTTTGTCGAGTTGTCTTGGCGATCACCAGATTTCCCTTTTTAAGCTTATTTAACACTTTAACATCAGTTTAGAGCATAAATTAGGCATTGAGGACAATAAAACTATAAAATAAAGCTATAAATGAGTTGAAATCTCAGACTCATCAACACCCCCAGCTTAAAATTTTGCTTGTCCTCAAGTAAAACACAATATCAATGAGCTCAACAAGGATGTCTACAAACAGTGCTACTCAAGACTCAACTGAATGCACAGAAGAGGTTTAGACTACTCTTGTAATGTTTAATTGTGCACTCTAAGTTTCAAACTGTGACTAACCATTATCAAATAGAATTCAAGTTCACAATGCTAACTTCATATGTAAATTCAAGCTCAACAAGAGTATTTAAATGCCCTCACATCAAGAATGATTCCATGCTCACACAAAGCTAATCATACTTTCAAAATTTAGGAATCAAGAGCAACTCTCACACTCTCAAAGATAAAAATATGTATGATTTTTCCCATAGGCTTGCCCGTATTTTCCAATCAACATTATATTAAGCTCAATCAAGATCATAAAGGTCTTTCAAGTCTTGTAACGGAGCTGAGGATAAAGGTATGATCATTTAGGCATAGTGACTTCTACTTTGATGAAGCATGGCCTACATTTCACTTTTTCTCCTTCTCTTCCACACTTTTTGATTTTCTCAATACATCCTATGTTCTTTTAAGCATGACTCTTTTGATACCCCATTTTTTTTTATTATTGCACACACTTCATTTCAACAATTAATTTCTTGTCCAATCTTTTGCACTTTTTTTTATGGAAGGGTTCTATCTTTTTCAACAAGATCCTTCAAGGGAAAATTTCTCAATCTTTTTGACTTTCCTCCTTTTTCACCACACCCCCAACTTAGGCTTTTTGCCCAAGTTGGATATTCAAACAATCCAATGCTTCATGAAGGTTAAAGGTGATGGGACAAAGAAGTTAAAGTTGTTCATGTTTCATCCAAAGAAAAGGATAGGCTCATATGGTGCCAATCTAGGTTCAAACTCTCACAAAGTGGTCACAAAGAGGTATAATGACAATATTTGGTTCACTCTTCACAAATTGTGCCTAAGATCATCTATATCATTCCCTCACATCAGTCAATTAGACTAATGTGTCAAGTTCTAAGTATTACCAAGCACACATTTCAAGACAACCTTACCACACAAGACATTCAACACAATCATCAAACAAGACTCTACAATTTTAGCAAGCGTGAAACAATCATCACAGGATTCATTTTAACAACTGGCCTTGTCACAATGAGATGCTACGAGTTCACTTATGACTAATCCAACTCAATTTTCCTCATCGAATTTGCACACATATCATTCAATCAAGAGCACTATTCAAGTCATCAGTATTGATTACAACCGACACTCAAAATTGCAAGAGAACAACCACATTTACAAGCTTCAAGAGGTGCAAAACCAACATTAACATTCAAACCAAAGACTCAAAATTAACACCAATGGATCAAAAACCAATATATACCACAAGATCCAACATTCACAAACACAAAATGACAATAACAATAATCAAATCCATAAAACAGCCCAAAAGAAGTTGGTATGGAAATACCTCACCCCGCCAAACTAAACTAGTAATTGTCCTCGAATGCAAAAGAAATTAACATGTCTAAACAGGAAACTTAAAAGAGTCAAAATCCCCCGTCAGGCTAAGTAAGTGGTGAACTCTGCATATGAGTAACTTCATCAGTCTGGGCATTAGTGCCCGGTGCAACATAATCCTTGGCTCCACTGGAGCCCACCATCACCGTATCCCTCAAAAATGCCTCAATAGCTGTATGTATCATAGACCCCTCGAGGTCTTCTAAGTCTCCATATATAGCTACATCATGAACACCCAACTGCTCCTCATCAGTTTCAGCCTCGGACTCAGTATACCCATCATCCCTAGAAACATCTCTGGCCTTAGTAGCCGGAGAAATATCAGAACTGGCTGGGAACTCTCTACTTGGAACCTCATGGAGGATCACTCTGCCAAGTAGCATTGATAGATAAGCGGATTTCAACTCATCCACATCTCGGCGCTACCCAACAACATCACCATCCAAGGTCGTTAGATCCTTAAAGGCACCATGTCTCTGCTCATAAGCCTACACTGTCACAGAGAGGGTGTCTAGTGCTAGTCCATGGGCATCGATCCCCTCCTGATGCTCTATTAACTCATCCCTAATCGGGGCAAGGGCAGCAATAATCACTCTCTCAATCATCCCGGGGACTGCAACTTATACCCAGGAGGCACGAATATGAGCAGAGTGGGCCAGGTGGCCAATATTGTATAACATAGCATGTGTGATCGGGGGTCGGGAAGAAGCAGAACCACTTGCAACAGTAGAAGGGGGAGCAGTAGTATAACCAGAAGGGGCAGAACTGGAAGTATCAGGGGTACCTATAGGTTCACTGGCCTGAGTATGCATGATTGCCTCTATCGGCAACATCTCCACATCAACTATCAGGGAACTATTCACCGGTGTACATCTCCTAAACTCATCCTCCTCCCTTATGTACTCGGCCTTTATCCTTCGGATGTCAGTAAAGGAAGTTGGGGTCACTTCCACATCCATCTTTGCAATCAGTGGAACCCGAGCACCACTGCTCAACTCCGTAATAAGAGCTGAAAATAGAAGAGAAGTCTGACTCTGCTTGGCGCTCATGGCCATCTCTGGCTCAATGATCAAGCATAGATTTAGACTATCACGAGCCATGATACTCCACAACAGAATAGCGTTCGGATGTGCGAGTATGAACTCATTTTGTGATGGCATCAATGTGCTACTAATGAACCCAAACCAGTATCTGCCAGCCACATTCATATCCTTTTAGTCGATCGGGAAACCTATATCTAGCCATGGTTGTAACACCTCAGAAATTAGTAGGTTAAACTAGAGCCTAAATGTAAGGGTTAACATCAAAAGTTAAGGGCAAGGGCCAAAGGAATTGGGTGAGAGCCATGGCAAGGGGAGAAGGCTGCTAAAATCGGCTTAGCCACTACCTACTATGAACACGAGGGTCTTCACGACCCTTGGTGGCCACCACGAGTCATGGTGCCACCCGTGGTTGGTGATGTAGTAAGCTCATGAAACTGTCCAAAGAAGGCTCCCCTTCACGAGCCACTTCATGGGTCGTGGTGAAAACCACAGACCATGGGAAGGCTCATGGGGTTGCCTTAACCACTTTGGGGTTGTCAAGATTAGAAGGTCCACTGGTCAAGGGACCACGGGTACCACTACGATCCATGGTGCCCTTGACGGGTCGTTAACATGGGTGTGGTCCCTAGGAAGGGCCAGCCTAGTTAGGGGTATTTTGGTAAATTCCTAATTAGGTAGTTATTAAATGGTGTTGATTTATATTGTTTTAATATACCTATATAAGCCCTTTTAAGTCATGAACCACCCCATTTACCCCATTAATACCCAAAACCCAAAAGAGTTCATCTTCTCCAAAATAATTCTCTCTCTAGAACTCCAAAAAAGAAAAAGAAGAAGGGGAAGCTATGGCTTGAAGAATCAAGATTTTTCTTCTCAAATTCATGGGAAAACTCCATCAAGGTATGGTGTCTTTTCATCGATGGGTAGATTTCACCCATAGAGCCCTTCAAAAACCCCAAATTTCAAAACAAGAAAACCCAAAAGTTAGGGTTTGACTTCAATCTCTTGGATTCTTTTCAAATTTGTTTTTATTGATCAAATTATGATTTTTATAGATATATTCATGATTTTATATGATTTTAAGTGAATTACTCAAGAATCCATGAATTTACCCTATTTTCCCAAATTGGATCTTAAGTGTGGGTATTGATTGATACTAGTAGGATGTGTAGAATTTATCAAAATGTTATTAATTGATTACTTGAATCATGTTATTATCCATGCCTCTAGGTGTGTTTATTGAATGTAATCTATGGTCCTTGAAGGGCAAATTATGAGAATTTGGTATGATCATGATGCTTATGTACATTGTTTGTGAATACTTTGAAAGTAATGTGATTATGACTCTAATGTAATGGTGATGATGTGAAAGACTTTCCTCACCTAAATGAATCGGTATTCCAATGGCATCCCTTTCATGTGGGGTTAAAAGTGATGTTGACTTGATATACCTTGAATCGGTAGGCTAAGGGCATCCCTTTCTTGTGTAACTAAGAATATCTTGACTTAATGAACCTTGAATCAGTAGGCCAATGGAATACCTTTCATAAATGAGTAATGAAGTATTCTAAGGCTTTGTCTTGAATCGGTAGACATATGGTATCCCTTTCATGATGAGTCAATGAACTATTATAATGATAAACCTTGAATCGGTAGACCAATGGTATCCCTTCCATGAGGATTCAATGATTTATTCTAATAATGTACCTTGAATTGGTAGGATAATTTCACCCTTTCATATGGGTAATAATGTACCTTGAGTCGGTAGGCCAATGGCATCCCTCTCATGTGTAATAATGTTAAAAGAGAATTAGCTACTCCATGGGAATTTAATGGTTAGCACCAAGTGGATATTGTGAGGTGGAAGCCCTCCCTATGTTAGGCCAGGTTTCTAGTAACAACCTCCTTATCCCATAACTATGTGCCCACATAGGATATTAGCTAGTGGATCCACCTAAGCTAAAATTTTACCGGTTCTACCTTAGGCAAGTAGACCAACTCTTTTTGGTATGGAAAATGACACTGGATTCCATGATTTGCTCACATGGTCTATGTCAGTTAGGGCTTATTCCCATTGTGAACAAGAATGTGAGTTATGTACTATGTTTACTCAAGAAGTTCTATGAAGTATGGGTGACTTCACCCATGCATTGCACAAGTACGCTTCGAGAGTGGTTATGGTGTGTTCCTCAAATGTTATAATGTCTTATGAAATGAATATTCTTAAAATGAGGCTATTGAGAATGTTGACATGAAGGCTAAATGTAATAATGAATGCTTAACTTGGATTGTTGTCGTTATGAGTTGCTTTCCTTAACATGTATTATCAAATGTGAATGTTCTTTGTCTATGAGTATTAACCAAAGATGAAAATAGAGATATGTAAGTATGATTATGGTGGCCTAAAAGTGGTACTTAGTGTAGATGGAGATTATGGGATCTTTATCTATACATTGCACAAGTATAACTTGGTGTTACTCATGAAATGGTTCTATTATTTTATGATGGTTTATATGTTGAATATACATGTGACTTATGCTTTTACACTAAAAGTGCATGATGATTCTCAAACTTAGAAAATGCATGATTTCCAACTAAAATGTCCTTTGGCATGTTTTCAAGGATTTTTATGCATGGCTACCATACTTAGTGTATTTTTGTACTAACCATATTTTCTACATTTTTCACAAAGTGTAGGTTTCGGTTCTAAAGGTGATTCTCTAATGGTTCAAGCTTGGATCGACTATTCTCCTAGCTTGTGGTGAGTCCTCAAGATTCGAGGATGTATGAGTCATTAATAGTTTCTTTCTAGTACTTTTATGTTTTGGATTATGTTGAAAGGGTTCTGACCCTATTGTTGATTCAAAGATTGTATTAGATGGCTAATTGAGACAAGTTAGACTTCTGCCTGCTTTTATAAAAGACTTCGATTGTATGGATAAAAGTTTTAAATTCCGCATCATTTCTTTTATCCTATATTTATGATATGCTAAGGGCTTGTATGACACCTTTCAGGGTCAAGTACGCCTTGCCACATCTAAGGGCTACTCCTGGGTCGTGACTGTCACGCCCCAAGCTACCCCCAAGACGCGGACACGGGACCTAGGACCACAAGTGATCCCAAGCTAACCCTGCTGGCATGATCATGAGCATACTAAAGATAATAAACTGATGCGGAAGCTAAATCATAAATAAGATGAAAAGATGGGGAATACCCATATACTATAACT
>JAJOOH010022238.1:0-11710 GCA_029582605.1 Solanum gracilifrons
ATATAAACCAATGAGCTCCAATATTCACAAAAAACATAAAATATTCATAAAACAACCCACAAGAGATAGGTATGGAAATACCTCACCCCACCAACAAAAAATGCATTTGTCCTCAAATGTAACAAAAACTAAAAACAATCTAAAAAGTAATAGAGAGGGAGGGGAAAGGTCATCCTGCCATGCTAAGCCTGGGTGAAGTCTGCATGTCCGTCGCTCCATCTATCTTGGCATCAGTGCCCAGTATCACATCATCATTAGCTCCACTGGAGCCCACCATCGAAGTATCTTGAAGCGACGCCTGCCTCATAGTCTCGAACATCACACCCTTCAGGTCAAGCAAATCATCATAGACAGCTTCCTTACGAATACCAAGTTGCTCCCCATAAGTCTCAGCTTGGGATTCTGCAGCAGCCTAATCAGCTCTAACCTCATCTCTGGTGGTAGATAGAAACACATCAGAATAACTTGGAACATCGGTGCTCGGGCCATCTGGGATCTCCACAGTGCCAAAGATCAGGGACATATCAGTGGACTTCAGCTGGTCCACATGTTTTCTCAACTCAGTAATGTCGGCCTTCAAAGTCGTCACCTCATTAATGGCTCCCTGGCCTTTCTCTCATTCCCCTACTCTCACCGTTAAGGCATTTAGGGCCAACTTGTGGCTATCAATCTCAGCTCTGAGGGGTGTCAACACAATAACAATTGCCCTCTCGATCATCCTAGGAATAACTGCCTCTAACCGGGAGGCACAAACATCATCAGAATGGTCTAAGTGCCCTATCTTGAATAGCATCGCTTGGGTGATAGTGAGGTTGGGATGCATAAGTACCAGCAACAACAAATCTAGGGGGAAGAGGTGCAGTAGAAGTACTAGGAGTATCAGAAGGAGTGGATCTGCAAGTTCCTGAAGGCCCAGTGGCCGAAGTAGACATGCGTGTCTCTGCAGGTATCATATCAATATCAACCTCCTGGGATGTATCTACCGGGGCTGCCCTCCTCCTTTCAGCCTCGTCCCGCATGTACTTAACCTCTATATGCCAGATGTCGGTATAAGATGTGGGTGTAACCTTGACATCCTTCTTCTCATCTCGAGGAACTCTATCCCATCGGCACAACTCGATGATCAACACCGAAAAGGGGAGAGACGTCTGTCACTTCTTAGCCCTCATGGCCATCTCCTACTCAATGATCAAGCTCAAATTTAGCCTCTTATTAGTAGTAATACAACCAAGGCAGCCTGCCATTGGGTTGCGGAGGATACACTCGTTCTGGGATGGCATGATTGTGCTACTGATAAACCCGAAACAATATATCGCCGCCACATTGAGATCCTTCTTTTTTATTGGCTTTCCGTTGTCAATCCACCTCGGGGTGCTGTTTGAGAAGAGGGGGGCCACCAAACATGTCACGACCCAAGGGTATATCCTAGACGTAACATGGCGTACTTGACCCGAAAGAGTGTCATACAAGCCACTTAGCATATCATAACATAAGATAATAGAAAAGTACGGAAATTTTAAAACATTTTCCTTATAATCAAAGTTTTTACAAAAGCAAAGCGAAAGTCTTACAACACTTGTCTCAAACCATCTAAAACAACTTTGAGTACTCTTGGGACACATCCCATATAGTAGTCTCAAAACATAAAATAAAAAGACATAAAGGAAATATTGGTTTTGTCCTCGAAGCTATGATGGCTCACCAAGTCTTCAACTCATTGTTTTTCTAGAAACCTATCCTCAAGAATGAACTCAAAATCACTGAAACCTACATTTGATAAGAATGTTGATACGCTCAAATTACACCTCCTTAAAGAAGCGTAAGCGGTCTTTATCAAGTAAAGAACCCAACTTGTAAGTTGGGGTCGATCCCACGAGGAAAATGGTTTAGACTTTAATCTAACCAACAATTATATTCGATTAGTCAAATTACTTCCAGAAACAAGTAATAAAAGGGGGGGGGGGTTTTCGTGAAACAGATTGAAAGAATTTAATAAGTACTCAGTAATCAAAACTCAATTTTGGTTGTTATCAAGATGAGAGAAATAACTAGGGTATACATGTTCCCCACAAGCTCATAACGCAGTAATCCTATTAATATCAATCTTTTCCTAGTGTACTACATGCAAAGTGATAAGTTAGGTATCTCTAAATCCTTGGTCCGGCATCTCGAGAATTTCACCCCGCACCTTGGTCCGGCTACGTGTGTATAATTTACTAACCCTTACTTTTACCTCATATTAGACATCATAATCGATGTTTGACTTAGTTATTACTTCGCACCAATCTACACTAGCCTATTAGATAGTATCAAACTAAATCTATGTTGATAATTCTTTTCTTGAGGATTACCTCCTTGGTCCGGCAGGTAGCAACAAGGCGAGTTCTAACGCGTGCACTCATTAAAAAGACTTTTGAACGAAATAATTATCAATGCATGTGAAACACTATTCAAGAATTGCTTATTTACTATTCATACTTTGTTAATCGTTCATGGATCCCACAACCCTAGTTGTGAAGTTTAGTTACCCATAATAGCAAGAACACAATTCATAGTGTTAGATGAAGAAATCATGAACTTACGTAAAAAGAATAATAAACCCAGAAATTCAACTTGAATTGCAAAGCCAAAATCTTCAAAACGAACTTAGGAAATCAGTAATTGCTAGGGTTGTAAATTAATCTCCAAAGTCACCAAGTAAATCTAGAATAATAATGTCTAACCCCTAAAAACGAGGTTTAAATGCCCTATTTTTAGAAAACAAATCCTAACTTAAAAGGGAAACAAATTAAGGAAAGTTTGTTCAGGCACGCGTCTTCATTCCACGAGACTGACTTACGGACCGTCACTGGATCTACGGTCCGTAAGTCCTTTCCGTCAGCCAGGACTTATAAAATATTTCATCTTCCAAAAATCAGCTTCTCTGAAGCTAACGACGGACTTGCAGTATGGATCGTAGATCGATCTACAGTCCGTCAATCCCCTCCGTAGCTCCACGCTTGGAATCTTCAAAAATCAGGTACTGGAATCCTCGTAGTATCAATCTACAGATCAACAGTACGGTCAGTAGATCAATCTACGGACAGTAAATGGGTACTGTGGTTCCACACTTGGTCAGATTTCCCTAATTTGTCTTCCATGCCTTGCCTGCTGATTTGCGATCATCACCTACGGACCGTCAATGGACCTACGGTCCGTAGATCACATCCGTGAATGCCTTTTTTCTGCATTTCTTTCAGCTGTCTCTATACTTCCGCACCTGAACATCTTTCCTGCAAAATATGATAAAAACACATAAAAACCAATACAAAAAGGCCCTAGACACACACAACTTGTAAGTTAAATGTATTAGAAATACCATAAACTCACGGTATATCAACACCCTCAACTTAAATTTGTTGTTTGTCCTCAAGCGACGCACTACGACTCTAAATGACACTTGTATAGAAGCAAGCATTTCAGGCCCAACCAATCACATGGCTCTCTACCACTCTCACTTTTCGGGTGCAACTTCATTCTCTTAGACTCGACAAGCTAATTCATGCGGATCAAACCATGACACAGATCGACCAACTGACACACAACATACACCTTCTCATTGTCACTAAGGTACCAACTTTCCGACAATGTAACTAGTGCCCTTACTTCAAACGAAATCCCCTTTTCACAAAAAATGAATGTCATTCATGGTACAAGGATTTATTCAACACTAAAACTCAGAAGTAATTTCAAATACAATTAGTGCTTAATGCCATAAGCTTGCCCTTATTTTCACTGCTTAATCTCTCCAAACTAGACTCTAGGATCACTATAGGACTTTTTTTTCCTTGTAACGTAGTCTTAGGGTCAGGTGTGGTACATTTGGGTACTGCTTAGTGACTTTCTGCCCTCCTTCACATTGCACTAGGCTTTTAACCTCTTTTTGCCCTATTTTTGTCATACTATCGCTTTACCTTCCTTCCCTTAATTTTCTTCAACCACGGATGTGACTTTAGACTTTGTAGCTCTTTTTACTTTTATTTTATTTTTCTTTTAGCTTTCAACAAGTCACATCCTTTCCTCTTCTTTTTTTTTCTCTTTTTTTTTCCACATCACTCTTTTCATACCCATTTTTCTTTCAGTTTCCTCTTTCATAGCCACCCTCAACTTATGGATTTTCCATTAGTTGAGGTGCACAATACCCAATGTCGGGTCAGGGCCAAGATTGAAGTTACTTTTTACAATTAGCCACCCTCAACTTAGGCTTTTGGCCTAAGTCGAAGTGCACATGTCCAAGTAGGGACCGAGGCCAACATAGTAGATTATGGGAAGGTGAGTTTGGGGTTTAGAAAGAAATGGTTTAATTTCAAGCTCAAAGTTTTGGATCAGAGGGAGCATTTATTTCATTTGGTTGGATACTTCTCTTAGGAAATTTGTGGACTTTTCAGAACAATGGCCTATGATCACTTCCTAACCTCTAGATTGAATTGTATTAGCAGGACTAACCGGGCAAGTTCTAGTTTTGCCCAAAAACTGTTTGAACACTCAACGATTCTCACACACTCTTGGCACCTAGTTCCATTATCAGATTATCAGATTACCCAGTTCAAGTTTCAGCGTAAGTCATGCCATCGAGTTGATTCGTTATTATGTCATACTCATAGCCAACACATTCAACTAATCATAGCCTACAAATTCTAGCATACATCCCAAAATCTGACGGGTATAATTTTTCATAAGCTATCATGCTTCTTTCTTTATCATACTTCTACACATACGATCCTAAGACATGCCGGTTCAACAAAAATTAAACAGTCTCTTGGGGGAAAAGAACACAGGCAAGAAAACCCAAAGAGAGGATTCATAAGTTGGGTTATTCAGACTTCACCCTATCACTCATAATCCATTTACCCCACTCTCAACAAAAATAGATGCAATTTTCCCCAATGCATACAAAAACAGTAAAAGAAAATGGATTGGGTAAAACAAACCTGTGGCGCAAAGCACCGGCGAATCATTAACAAGTCGGGGGGTCCGGTTTCTAGGAGCCCGCTGGAACAATAGTGGGGGTACCCTCACTAGTGCCCACATCAGAAATCATAGTACCCTCAGTAGTGCTCTCTATCACTCTTACCGCACCATCAGTGGTGCTCATAACGTCCCTCAAAATAAGATAGACCTCTACAACTAAGGTAGAGCTCGATGCCCTTGCAATTCTCTCGCGCACCTTCTGCTGGTGCAACTCTTCATCTAAGAGCAAAACCCTCCTAGCCTCTTTCTCCTGCCTATGTTGTCTCTTTTGAGCTTTCTCCTCCTTAATGCGAGGAGAACGGTGCCGCTTGCCTTTGGCATGTGTAGGCACAAGCCCCTCCTCGGCGGTCCCACTGAATAAAGCATCCAGCACTGTATCATCAGCCAGTGCAGTAGGTGCAACTGAGGCTCAACTGAAGGGGTGACAAGAATGGCATCAACGTCGGTCCGGAGACTGGCTAATTCGGCCTGCAAAGCAGATAGATCTATGGTCGGGGCTGATCGCTCGAGTATGCGCAATTCAAAGGCATCAAGACGCTTATTAACAGCCTGGACCTTCCGGTCCATCATCCCCTCCATCCTTCGCTCCATTCTAGACTCGGACTCGGCTATCGACTTTTGCATCCACGGCTGGATGTGATGCAGCAGTGTGGCCATCTAAGCCTCTAATTTCTGTACTCTGGCCAATGGGACAACAGTAGCTCCTAACTGTGGTGTGGACCGGGAAGAGCTGAGAGCCATACTAACTGCATGAGAAGAGGAGGCCGGGACAGTATCAGTGTGATCTAGTATACTGGGGTCACCGCCCTGTGCCTGCCCCACTGTGTCTGCAAGATCAGCACCCAAGAGAGGTACCTCAACCTGAGGATCTCTGCGAGGTGCCGCCACATTTGCCTCATCTCGAATGAGGCCTATGTACAATGCCCATGTAGGGTGGACTAACCTGTCACAATGCCAGATCGGCACTCCAGAGTCCCTGCACAATTGAAAAATTAGACATGGTAAGGGGTAAGTAGTGTAGGTCTTGAATGCTCTCTCGTGAATTTCTGCCAGCAGCATGTGGGCAAAGTCAATCTCCACTCCTGCTACCATTGCCGCAACCATAACCGCTCTGTCCCATGTGACTTGGTTGTCAACTTTTGTAGGCGACACTCTGTTACGTACCAGCAACCAGAAGAACTTGGCCACAAAATTAATGTGGCCTTTCGGAAGCCCAACCGTGGAGTGGCGACCCATTCCGCACGCTCGCCATCTGCAGAAATGTACCTAGCCAACCATAGTATAACATTCTCTCACTGCTCAGCGTTCCTCTGGAAAGCGCCACTCCGCATGATGTCCCATATTTAATCAAACTCTGCTGTGTTGAGGGACCAAGAGTGACCCGTGGTAGGACCATAGAGAAAACGACTGATGGTGGCAGGTGATATGTCCACCGGACAACCTCGGACCATAGTGGAGGTGAGAGGATCTTGGGCTAGGGGCTTTGACCTCTTGGAAATTGAAACTCAGAGAGTGGCAGCATAGGAGGCGTAGAATTCTCGCACAATCTCTTCGCTATACGTCCCTGGGTCTTGAGCCATGCAGTCACACTTGTGAAAGTTAAACAACTGGTGGATGTCCGGGACAATGTGTAAGCTCCCTGTGAGGACTCTGCGCTTCTTTACAATAAGTCGGGCCATTTTCTGTTTGTCATTTATCATTTTGGCATCCCGATAAATTTGCCATTGGCCCCCTACGCACCATCTATTTAGCTCACCAGTGACTAGAATAGGATCATCATTCCGTGGAGTAGGTACTGGCTCCGGGCTAGTGGCTTGAGAAGACGAGGTTGGTTGCTCATTGTCACCAGACCCTACAGTGTGGGCAGATTCGGACCCTAAAACCTGGGCAGATTCAGACCTTAAGGCATGGCCCGAAGCATTGCTCGACTCAGAGCCTGAAGCCTGGGCAGACTCGGATCCGGACATAGACCCCTCCTCTGAACTGGAAGCAGTCCCAGTTGGTGATCCGATCAGTGTGTGCTCCTCATCAGACTAGGAGACAGTGACTACGTCGGGAAGCACCTTCTGGGGGGTGCCTCTGGTGACACGGGGTGCAGTGGGAGAAGTCTGTGTGTTGGGAGGAATGTATGCTGGATCCTTTTCCGTGTCCGTGTCCTCATCGATTAACCTGAAGATGGGAGCAACAAATTTTGACTTGCCCTGTTTTGAGTAGGTGATTAGCTTCTTGGGTGCCATCGTACCTGTGGACGCAATATTAGTGCCAAAACTAACCATAAACAAACAAAAAAAAACAAAAGAAAACTTTTAGAACTATAAACGAACAGTGACAAAGTCCCAAGAAAATTTCAGACAGAGGCTACAGTGGTCATCCACCCGTAGACTGATCTACGATCTGTGGATCTCTTCCGTGGATCAGGGGGCCAACAATATAGGTCGCAGATGGAAACCACGGATGTGCAGAACGGTCAGTAGATTGATCTATGGACCGTAGTCCACATCCGTAGTTTCACACTTGGTGAAATTTTTCATGTGCATCCAGTCACGAACCTCATCTACGGTCCATAGATGGATCTACATTTCGTAGACGGGGTATCGTGGATGCCATCTGTGCCAGTTGCAGCCATTCTTTATTTCTGATCATACATATTTGGCCTTATTGTTCAACATTAACGAAGTTTTATCATGCATTTCAACATTCAATTATGCTAGTTCTTCATTTTTAGGATTCCGAATGATCATTTTACCAAATAGTTTAGACAACCTTTGGAACCCTAAGTCAAAACTTACATTTAGACTTACAACCACATACTATAAGGCTACACAATCACAATCTATCGTTCCATGGGCATTGTAATATTCAAGTTTATCATGCAATTTCTTCTAACAATTACCCAAGGTCAAGACCCAACTCCCGACTTTCTATATCCAATCTATGAATCGAAATTCAAAGTGAGGGGAAAGTCTATTACCTTACAAACAACGGGGAGTGGGTGATTGCGTGACGACACTAAGCTTAGCAAGACCAAGGGATCACCTCTTTGGTACTAACCAAACACCGGACCCTTGGAATATGGAATGAGTTGTATTCGAAATGGAAGGGAATTTGGGGAATTATGGAAGGGATGATATTATGGGGGAGTTATGGAGTGATTTAGGGAGGTTATGGGATGGTTGAAACGGTTTTGGGATTAATTGAGGGAAGTGGAATGGTTTAAAACATGGGGTTTTTAAATAGGGGGGTCCGGGTCGGGTCAGACAGCCTTAGGGTTTGGACTCACGAGACCCCGTCTACGGTCCGTGAGTCGATCTATGGTCCATAGATTAGGACCGTAGATCACTCTTACACTTAAAAAAATTTAGAGGCGTACCTGGGATCTACCGGAACCATTGACGATCCGTCGATGGGGTCCGTAGACCTCTGCACCAGACCATTTTCTGCAGAAGTTTCATGGTGTACCTACATATGTAGCAAACATTAGGCTATTCTTTTTACATTTTCTGGACACTTTTTAGACACGGACCCTCTGCTAATTCTAGCTAGCACTAGTACAAAACTAAAACAATTATCTAATTTGATACAGGGATCAAATCAAACAAAGCAAACTACTAGAGAAAAAACTATATCCTATCATTGGCTAGATTGTACATCTTGGGTTACCTCCCAAGCAGCGCTTGGTTTAACGTCGCGGCACGACGCAGGCCTCATGATTACTCAGACTTCATCAAGATGATAGGCCTCAACCACTTCTTGCACGCTCTCGGCATTTCCCAAATAGACCTTGATCCTTTGCCCGTTCACCATGAACCTTCTTCCATCACTATTTTCAAGCTGAACCGCTCCATAGGGGAGCACTTTTGTGAGCAAAAATGGCCCAGTCCATTTGGACTTGAGTTTGCCTGGAAACAAGCGCACCCTAGAGTTGAATAGAAGCACAAGATCACCAACCACAAATTCTCGCTTTCCAATTCTTTGATCATGATACCTCTTCATTTTCTCTTTGTACAAGGCTGAACTTTCATAAGCTTTTAGGTGAAACTCATCAAGCATATTCAAGTCATTCATTCTTTGATTAGATGCGGCGCCCCAATCCAAATTTAACTTCTTCATTGCCCACATCACCTTATGCTCTAGCTCTACTGGTAAATGACAAGATTTCCCATATACAAGTTGGTAAGGAGACATACCTATGGGGGTCTTGCATGCAGTGCGATATGCCCATAGAGCATCATCAAGCTTCCTTGACCAATCCGTTCTATTAGCATTCACAGTTTTTGCCAATATCTGTCTGATCTCTCTGTTGGATACTTCAACTTAACCGCTAGTCTGTGGATGGTAAGGAGTGACTACATTGTGACGAACACCATATTTCTCAAGTAGTGCCTTGAACAGCTTATTACAAAAGTGAGAACCTCCATTGCTAATAATAGCCCTCGGTGTACCAAATCTGGAAAAGATATTCTTTTTCAAGAATGCGGTAACATTTTTACCTTCATTGTTGGAGAGCGCAACTGCTTCCACCCACTTCGATACATAATCAACTGCAATAAGAATATACTTCATCCCATATGAACTCACAAATGGACCCATAAAATCAATGTCCCATACATCAAACAACTCTATCACCAATTAGGATTCATAGGGAGCTCTTGCCTCATTGAAATCCCTCTTTCTCTTTGGCAACGATCACAAGACTTGGCGAAATCATGAGCATCTTGGTGGATGGTAGACCAGTGGTATCCACACTGCTAAATCTTATGTGCAGTCCGAATACCACTATGATTCCCACCAACGGGCGATGAATGACATGCTTCAAGTACACTCAACATATCAACCTCGGGCACACAGTGACGAATAATCCCATCAGCACAACTACGATACAAATAAGGTTCATCCTAAAAGAATTTCTTTACATCATGCATAAACTTTTTCCTTTGATGAAAAGACAAATCGGGGGGCACAATATCGCTTGCCAAATTATTTGCAAAGCCTGCGAACCAAGGAATCAAATCATGAGAAGCAGCCAATACCTATTCATCTGGAAAAGCAAATTTAATTTCAGCCCTATCTCCAAGATTTAGCATAGCCTCTTCCTCTAATCTGGACAAGTGATCGGCAACTTGATTTTCGGTCCCCTTTCTATCTTTTACCACAAAATCAAACTCTTGCAGCAACAATACCCATCTAATCAATCTTGGTTTTGCATCCTTTTTCGCCATCAAATACCTCAATGCAGAATGGTCAGTATGCACTATGACCTTAGTACCAAGCAAGTAGGATCGAAATTTCTCGAATCCAAAAACCACCACAGGAAGTTCTTGTTCGGTCACAGTATAATTCTTCTGGGCCACATTTAGAGCTTTGCTAGCATAGTAAATAGGGTGAAGAATTTTCTCTCGCCTTTGACCCAGTACTACACCAAGCGCCACTCCACTAGCATCGCACATTACCTCAAACGGTTGTCCCAAATCTAGTGAAATAATGATAGGTGCAGTAACCAACTTTTCCTTCAACCCTCCAAATGCTCTAAGACAAGCATCATCAAAATAGAACCTACACTCCTTCTCGAGCAGTTTGCATAACGGATGTGCAATTTTTGAGAAATCTTTGATGAATCTCCTATAAAAACCTGCATGCCCAAGAAAACTTCTAACACCTTTTACTGAAATGGCTGGCGGAAGCTTTTCTATTACCTCAACTTTAGCTCTATCAACCTCAATACCTTTCTCTGAAATTCGATGACCCAACACTATACCTTCTTTAACCATGAAATGAAACTTCTCCCAAATAAGCACCAAGTTGCAGTCTTCACACCTATTAAGCACCTCGGCCAAATGATCTAGACAACGATCAAAAGAATCACCTACAACTGAAAAATCATCCATGAACACTTCAATAGTGTCCTCCACCATATCAGAAAATATCGATAGCATACACCGCTGGAAGGTTGCTGGAGCATTGCACAACCCAAATGGCATCCGTTTGACAGCAAAAGTCCCATATGGGCAGGTGAAGGTGGTCTTCTCTTGGTCTTCTGGAGCTATAGAAATTTGATTGTAGCCCGAATATCCATCAAGAAAACAATACCAACCCTTTCCTGCAAGTCTATCCAACATCTGGTCCATGAATAACATAGGAAAGTGGTCCTTTTCTGTCCACGCATTCAACTTCCGGTAATCAATACAAACTCTTCATCCAGTAATGGGCCTCATTAGAACAAGCTCATTTTTTTCATTTGGAACCACATTCATAACACCCTTTTTAGGCACACACTGCACAGGACATACCCAACTACTATCTGCAATGGGATAAATAACTCCCGCATCCAGCCACTTGATGATCTCCTTTTTAACTACCTCTTGCATAGGTGGATTTAATCTTCTCTGGTGCTCGATACTGGTCTTGTGATCTGGCATGAGTTGGATTTTGTGAGAGCAAATACCGGGAGGAATCCCAATAATATCCGCAATAGTCCACCTAATAGCTCGCTTGAACCTTTTTAACACAGTCACCAAGCACTCTACTTGTCTCGCATTCAAATCTGCCGCAATGATGACCGGCAAAGTATTCTCTTTGCCCAAGTATACATACCTCAAATGCGATGGTAGAGCCTTAAGCTCCAATTTCGGTGCCTCCACAATAGATGGTCTTGCGGGTGGGGACTCGCGATTCTTCATGTCTAATTCATACTTCTTTGGTT
>JAJOOH010022240.1:0-12497 GCA_029582605.1 Solanum gracilifrons
CCTAAGATATATATATATATATATATATATATATATGTATGTATGTATGTATGTATGTATTTACATTGTTGCATTCATTTCGTTTGAGCTTGAAATTACCTCAAAAAAGTATTATTGGTAAGTATAAAAATTGTTTTGTGTCCATTCTTCAACTGGATTTAGTGAACTCAATTTAGTTGTTTCTGCCAATGACTTTCATAGTTTTCCGGACAACTACTGAAGTTGTTTGTAGAAATAAAAAACATGTTTGTCAGATACAAAAATTGTCCAACAACTGTCTGTAATTGTAAGACGATTACAGAAGTTGTCACAACAACAATTGTAGTTATTCGACAATTGTGTTCAAATGTTGGTCAACTGATTAGTTGTTAGGATAAATAATATAATTGTTAGTCTATATGTACTACAATTGTTTTTTGCTGATCTTATTTAGTTAATTTTTAACTATTTTAGTGTAGATATAATGCTTCAATATAAGAGGAAGAGAACTAGAACATCATCAGCCAGTCCAGATGCTAGAAAAATGCTGAGAGCTTAATTGCTGCTAGAAAAAGAGGTATCATAACACTTCAAAGTATCAATGGACAATCATCTGAAGAAAGAAAAAGTGATGAAAGTAGTAGCGAACAATCTAGTGAAATGAAAAAAGAAGTATCAATGAGATATCAAGGAAAGAAAAATGTTATGAGAATAACAAGAAAAATCAAGTGAAGAGAAAAAGATGGTGAGAGTGATGGAGATGAATCGAGTGGAGAGGAAAAAAGTGACGATAGTGAAAGTGACAAATCAGATAAAAAGGTAGAAGAATAAGATAGAATTGTGATTGATGATATTGGTGGTGATGGTAATTCAAAAGGTATTGAATCCTCCCCAATTTATTCTAAAAATTATTTTCAATGATAAGTATAACTTTAAGACCCACTTGAATGTGTCTGGGTCTTATGATTTAAGAATCAATGCAAGAGTTGATTTATTTAGTTTAAATAAAACATATGAAACTGAATACTACAAGACTGACAAGGACTGTCTATCTATAAAGACTCTATTGTATAAAGATAGCTGTGAGAATAAGACCCACGACACCTCAAAGAGATATTACTAATAAATCATAAAACTAGAATCCTCTGAAAGCAAGGAGGCCTCACCAAAAGCTGACGAGTGGATGACGTGATCTAAATGAAACTCATGTTGATGATCCTAAGTACCTGAATCTGCACCATGAAAATAATGCAGGTCGAATGACATCAGTACACTGAATGTACGAGTATGTAATATGGCTGAATAAAATAAATGAATGAACTAAAAGGCTGAGAATAACTCAACTGAAATATAGTATAAATTATGATGAAAATCATTCAAGCTTTTACGGTAGGAATGCAATAATAGTAAATACTGAACTGAAATGTATATATATAAATATACTTTACTTTACTTTACTGGGGAGTTTCTCTGACCGACAACCATCTTTATGAGCCTCATAATGATACAACATCTAGCCCACGTTGCCAGAGCCATCATATACCTTGCCAGAGTATAGGTAAACAAAACTTAACTTATGGATTAATCTAAAAAGCCCTCAATGAGGTTGGGTTAAGAGTCTCCTGAACCAACGACACGATCCTATCTACGTTGATGGGGCAGGTTATGGGGGTTAAGTTATCTATACTCGTATTCGAATCGATGCTAAATACTACTCCCAAAACATGCAATAATGCTCATATTAATATCTGTGTTGAATCAATACTCAAAAGGTCCTCTTTAGAGAAAACTGGTCTTTACTGACTGAAACTTCTTCTCAAACTATTTATGCTCTTCTTGAGTTAGCAATACTTTTCTCAATACAAAATAGTGCATTTGGAACCAATAGTATTACCTTAAAAAAAATTCTCAACTTATAACTTAAAATATTTGAATTTACTTTAATTTAGAAGCCAATGCATGAAAATAATTATGCAACAACTTTCAAAAATTCTCAACTAACTAGAGTTCATGTGATAAAAAGCATGAACAACAATTCAAGAACCAAAATACATGAAGTACTATAATATCAATAATAAGAATCAAAACTCAATAACAAGGAATGAAGGTCAATTCAAAGTTCATGAAAACTTGGGTAAAAACCCTCGATTTAACTCTAACTGACTTAATTTTAGATGTAGGGCTTGAGGACGAACTTACTCCATCACTATGAGTAGCCTTACATACCTGGAAGAACGCTACTCTTGAAGAAACTTGAAGGAAAATCTTGAAAGATGAACCCTAGCCTTAATGTTTATTGAAGTTCTTGAGCGTAGGAATTTAGGAGTGAATGAGAGGGTTTGATTATGAAAACTGATTTTCTACACATTTAGGGTAATTTAGCTTGACTCCCTAAAGGTTTTTAGGACAAAAAATACCCTTAAAATATATAAAAGATCTGGAAGTCAAAATTTTATTCCAGCGGACAGTGAGGTCGTATTCAATTTGTAACGCTATCGTGGAGCTGCTGCTAGGTTAGAGCGTCTGTAGTAAATCAGTAAAATAGATTTTTACTTGGATTGAGGAAAATTTGGTGGCGTTGGAATGAGGACTCATAGAACTTTAATTTTGTAGGTAGTAGGATACATAATTCTTTATATTTTAAAAGATATGATTGTTTGAAGTTGGCCTAAGTAGAATCTTATATTAAAACTTAATTGGGTAAGGAAACTTCCAGCTCAATTTTGTGTTAGGAGATTCTTGTAACCTTAAGTCATATCCAAATACATCTCCACACTAAATAATTGATCTTAACACCTAAAACAATTTAAAAATCATCTGATACGACCTTATACACAAATGAAGAATGTTTCGGGTCTTAGCTTAGAATTTTTCAAGGTGTTACAATATCTCCCCCTTGAGATCATTCATCCTTGAATGATGGATAAATTGAGCATGGGAGGGAAAGAAGTTACTATCGCTACCACTCTTGACTTCTGAGCTCGCCTTCTAACATAGGAGAAACTGATTCATACTAAGAGTTTTGAAATTAGACTAGAGCACATAAGTCACGAGCGATATGGGTTTGAATATAGCCACGCTCTAACTGAAACTATTTGACATGAATAAGGATATTTTGGCATGAAGTAAGAATAAAACTAATATGCCTTAAGCAATACGATTGATAGCTTTCAACCTCATACACAAATGAATAATGCTTTGAGTCTTTACTTAGAAATTTTCGGAGTGTTACAATACAATAACTTGATCGACTTTCATTTATTATTAAATTACTTTCTTTAAATTTAATAATTTACAAAATGACTTTGTCAATATTTATTTTTTATTGAACGACATAGTTTATACTTAATAGTTCACAAAATAACCTGATCAATCTTCAAGTTTTATTAAACAACTTAATTTATCATAATAATTCACAATATAACTTGATCTATCTTTGGTTATTATTAAAGTACTTAGTTTATACTTAATAATTCACAAAATGACTCGGTCAATCTTTAATTATTATTAAACAACTTAATTTATAATTCACAAAATGACTCAATCGATCTTCAATTATTATTAAACGACTTAGTTTATACTCAATAATTCACAAAATGACTCGATCGGTCTTCAATTATTATTAAAAAACTTAGTTTATACTTAATAATTCACAAAATGATTCGATCGATCTTTAATAATTATTAAACGACGTAGTTTATACTTAATAATTCACAAAATGACTCGATCTATCTTTAATTATTATTAAACGACTTAGGTTATACTTTATAATTTACAAAATGACTTGATCGATCTTCAATTATTATTAAATGACCCACTTTATATTATATAAGTCATAAAATGACTTTTGTTAATTTTCAATAATTATAGAAATTGATTCTACAACTATTAGAATTATTAGACAACTATGTGAAGTTGTTGGACAACTCTTCAATATCCTTGGACAATTAAAATGTTGTCGGGACAACTAATGCAATTGTTTGAAGGATATGACCCCTTCAATTGTATATGTTTTATAATAACATTTGAAGTTGTTGGTATACACTTTATAAAAAATTCAACAACTATATAAGTTGTTTGAACTAATAATAGTATATTAAGCACGTGTAACAAATACGATCAAAAGTCATGAAACTACATTATTACTTGTTCTTGCAATTTCATTCGATCTCATAGGACGCTAGTTGTTTTTGGGCAAATCTTATACTTAGAGAGAATTTATTTCTCTTCTTTAAAAGCACTTTTTCTATAGGAGGTACCTGTTTAATTCGCTTCCTTCTCGATTTAGTTTTCTTTTTAGGTGGAGATATTACAATATCTAAAATTTTTGGAGAAAGATTTCAAAATTCTTCAGCTGGCATCGAATAAATTGGATTCAAAATGAACATATTTTTCTTGCGATTTTATTTTTCGAGATGACGGTGGAGATGTCTTCATCAATCTGATGAATAAATAACTTATTTTTTAAATTCTTGATAGTCATTTGCCATGCCCCGAGTCTACACCCTGGACATGGCCGGCACTCGGAGACCATTGCTGGCCCCAAGCGAAACCTTGGCCTGGCTACTTAACTCAGCGAAAGACTTAACTCAACAGAATATAATTTCATAAAACAGCTTAAATGATAAAATCTGGCCAAAATGGCAACTTATGTCTCAAAATAGAATATCTGTAAATACATAGATGAGAGACTCATAACTACTGTCTGACTGTCTATGAAACATCTATAATACTGAGATGGATGTTGGGACAGACCCCACAACATCCTAATAAGGAAAAACTAGGAAAGCGAATAAAAGAGTCCTACAGAATGGAAGGAGGCTCACCACTAACTCTGGAGTGCTCGACTAGATCAACGGCGCGCTGGATGCTGATCGTGGTTACCAGTGTCTGCATCATAATAAGATGCACGCCAACTAGAATCAATACATTGAATGTACGAGTATGCAATTTGGAATGCTAAAGAACAAACTTAAGCTTGAAAGGAGTACAAAGGAACACTTACCTTGGCTATGTACAACTCATGAATAACTAAATTCAATATAAAACAATAAGACACATGCAATATATATATAAAGCTTGTAAAACAGTGTAAACAACTTAGTTCGTTAAATATAAAACAATAACAAACTAAACTTTACTTATATATAAAAGTAATATTACTTTTGTGGGAGATTCTTTAACCGATAACCACCACTATGAGCCCTAATGATGATACAACATTTTACCTCACTTTGCCCAAGGACCATCCTATACCTTACGTGATATAGGACCTTACTTAACTTAGTGGTTCCACTAGTCTATGCTAAAAGCATCTTAAGGAGTCATCTAAAAAGTATGATCCTTTACTACCCATGATGGCTACATGGTTTATGTAGACTTAAGTTAATATGAACTCGCATCCCCATATCGGTGCTCAATACTAACCCCAAAATATACTTTAGCTCATATGTGTTTTAAACACCTCTTTCTTTAGTTTTAGATAATTTCTAAAAGTTTAGCCCAAAGGCTCTCTTGGAATCGATGTTCCCTTTACTGAAAACTAGCCCAAAGGCTCATTTGGAAATCATAGTTCCTTTCTTGCTCATATGTGAAAACATTTATAAACTTCTTTGGGAATACTTAGTTCCCTAATAACTTTGGAAAAATGAACTCAACTCTGTACTCTTTACTTTACTTGAAACTTGAGCCTTAAAACGAAGTTTAAACGTTTAATAAAGACTCTTGAAAACATTAAGAAACTTTGCTTTGACTTGCTTAACTTCTAGACTTGACTCTTAACTTCTTTGACTTTGATCTTAACTTCCCTTGAATTGAATTATGGATTCAAGGTTCATGATCTCATGTTTATGAATAATTTCATGATGTTTAGATGTACCTTAGAGTGTTGGAATCAACTAGAAAACAAAGGTACATCGCTTAGGAACAAGTACGAAAAGGTGGGGAACGAATGGGGAGAACTGGCGTCCCTGGAGCTCTGAGAGGCGCGGGGTGCCAGACCTCAAACTTCAGAGGAGTTGCTGGGGAGCGCTGGCTGGCGCGTCACCCCAGGGGGTGAACTTCAGATCCCCTTTTGGGGCGCGCTGGCTGGCGCGACGCCCCCCACCCCTTTCCCCAGGTTTTGACAATTTTTCTTCTCTGTTTTTCATCTCTAAACCCTCCAATCTTCCCTAGTTATTTTTCCAAACGCTTAGGATCAATTGTACCCTCAATACGCAACCAATCTAATTTGAAAAACAGCCCGGAAACATGAATCAACTGAACCCCCAAGCATCAACAACTCAACCAATAAGAACCTAACGAATTTCAATAAAGTTCTTCAAGAACTCCCTAACTTTTCATTCAATCAACAACCATTCTCTGAATAGAAATAAGATGGGAGTTTGGGTGAACTAACCCAACATGAAGGGATCTCACATACCTTAATAGGGATCACCCCCGATGAATTCCACTTCAAACGCTTAACGTTCTTGGCGAAACCTTGGCTTTTCTCCCTTTCTTTTTTCTTTTCTCTTTTCTCCAAGCCCTAAGCGTATTCTAATTTTCCAAAACTGAATTATGTTCTGTTTTTACCCCAATAAATCTCTAAAAACGAATTAGGAAATTAATTAGAGAAAAGACTACTTTGCCCTTCCCTAAATCTGGATTGGGACTTTCTTCAATCCAACAACCCAACTTCCAGAAGGCATATCTCACTCATACAATGTCAAAATCGTGCAATCTCGGTGGCGTTGGAAAGACCTATCCAAGGGATTTCCAACCATATCAAGAGCTGCTCCTAAATCATCCTGAGCTAGGAGTTATGGACGTTTGAAAATGGCTAAAACCCATTTTCTTAACCTAGACAAAATTTCCAGATTTCCTTATTCTTTCCAAAAATTAATATTTTCATATTTTAAACTCTTTATAGTCGTTTCTTGGTGCGAGATGTTACAATATCTCCCTGTTGGGAACATTCGTCCTCGAATGAGCTTTATTTCACTAAGCTAAGTGTAGCAACATCAAGTTCAACACTCAACAAGCAAAAGCTAGTAACAACATGCTTACTCATAATTTAGATAGTACTAAGAAGAGAATTAGTACCTTGATTTGCATTCCCTCCGGATTCAAAGAGATGTGGATATCGCTTCTTCATATCTTCTTCAGCTTCCCAAGTAGCTTTCTCAACAAATTGGTTCCTCTAAAGGACTTTCACTGAAGCAGCCTCCTTTGTTCTCAACTTGCGAACTTGGTGATCTAAAATCTGGACCGGAATCTCCTCATAAGATAAATTATCCTTAATCCCATCATTTTCAGTTGGTACTACCAATGAAGGATTTCCCATGCACTTCTTTAACATAAAGATGTGAAATACCGGATGAACCACTGTTAATTCCTTTGGTAGCTCCAACTCATAAGCTACACTGCCAATCATCCTGGCTATGCGATAAGGTCCAATATATCGAGGACTAAGCTTCCCCTTCTTACCAAACCTTATAACACCCTTTATGGGTGAAACTTTCAAATATACCCAATCATCTACTTCGAACTCTAACGCCTTTCTCCTAACATCAGTGTACGATTTCTGACGACTCTGTGCTGTTTTCAATCTCTCTTGAATTACTTTCACCTTCTCCATAGCTTGATGAACTAAATCTGGTCCTATCAACCCTGCTTCACCAACTTCAAACCATCCAATAGGAGATCTACATCTTCTCCCATAAAGAGCTTCATATGGAGCCATTTGGATGCTGGAGTGGTAACTGTTGTTGTAAGCAAACTCAATAAGAGGTAGGTGATCATCCCAATTTCCTTTGAAATCAATCACACAAGCTCTCAACATATACTATAAGGTCTGAATAGTGCGCTTTGCTTGCCCATCTGTCTGAGGATGAAAGACAGTACTTAAATTCACCTTCGAACCCAAACCTTTCTGGAAAGATTTCCAGAACTGTGCTGTAAATTGTGCACCTCTATCTGAAATAATGGAGATCGGAACTCCATGGAGTCTTACCACTTCTTGAATATATAACTTAGCATAATCTTCTTTTGAATGGGTAGTCTTTACCGGTAAAAAGTGGTCTGATTTTGTCATTCTGTCGACAATTACCCAAATAGAATCATGTTGTCTGCGAGACCTTGGCAAACCTGTGATGAAATCCATATTAATCATCTCCCACTTCCATTATGGAAGTTCTATATTCTGCGCCAAACCACTGGGCCTTTGGTGCTCGACTTTCACTTATTGGCAGTTTGGACACTTAGCGACAAATTCAGCAATGCCCTTCTTCATGCCATTCCACCAATAAACTTCTCTCAAGTCACGATACATCTTTGTGGAGCCCGGATGAATGGAATATCTAGAGCTATGAGCTTCCTCCATGATTCTCCCTTGGAGTCTATTCACCATAGGTACACACAGTCTACTTTGATATCTCAATACACCATCTCCCCCTTGTTCAAAAGCTAATACTTTTTGCTTTTGAACATTTGCCTTCAATTCAAGCAAAATAGGGTATTGGTCTTGCTTCTCTCTAACTTCTGACACTAGTGATGATTCAGCCCCGTTCGACACCACTAGTCCTCTTTATGTAGAATCCATAAGTCTGACTCCCAAGCGTGCAAGTCTGTGCACATCCTTGGCTAACTCCCTCTTTTCTTCCTCAACATGGGTGGTACTACCCATAGATAACCTGCTTAAAGCATCATCAGCCATATTAGCCTTACCTGGGTGGTAAAGAATACTCGTGTCATAATCCTTGAGTAATTCCAACCACCTCCTCTGTCTGAGATTGAGCTCTTTCTGAGTGAACACATATTGCAAGTTCTTGTGATCAATGAATATATCAACATGAACACCATATAAGTAGTGTCGCCAAATCGTCAAGGCGAAAACTACTGCAGCCAACTCTAAGTCATGGGTTGGATAATTCTTCTCATGAACCTTCAACTGTCTGGAGGAATAAGCTATCACCTTGCCATTCTGCATTAACACACAACCCAACCCAACTTTGGATGCATCATAATATACCACAAAACCTTGAGTACCTAAACTGGGGCACTAGTCAACCTCTTCTTCAATTCCAGAAAGCTTTTCTCACAAGCTTCAGACCAATGAAACTTTGTTGTTTTTTGAGTTAACTTCGTCAAAGGAGACGAAATGGACGAGAAACCCTCAACAAATCTCCTATAATAGCCAGCCAAGCCCAAGAAACTCCTAATATCAGTTGGAGATGTGGATCTAGGCCAATTCTGCACTGCCTCAATTTTCTGAGTATCAATTCTAATACCATCCCCAGAAATAATATGGCCTAAGAATGCCACAGAATCAAGCCAAAATTCACACTTAGAGAGCTTGGCATATAACTCTCTATCCTTCAAGGTCTGAAGAACTATTCTGAGATGACTAGCATGATCTTCTTCATTCCTTGAATAGATTAATATGTCATCAATAAAGACGATAACAAACATATCTAAATAAGGTTTGAAGATTCTGTTCATAAGATCTATGAACGCTGCTGGTGCATTGGTCAAACCAAAGGACATGACCAAGAACTCATAATAACCATATCTAGTCCTGAATGCTATCTTTGGAATGTCGCATTCCCTAACTTTCAACTGATGGTAGCCTGATCTGAGGTCAATTTTCAAAAAACAAGTGGCACCCTGAAGTTGATCAAATAAATCATCTATCCTTGGAAGAGGATACTTATTCTTGATGGTAATCTTGTTCAACTGACGGTAGTCTATACACATCCTGAGGGAACTATCCTTCTTTCTCACGAATAAAATTGGAGCTCCCCAAGGTGAGACACTTGGTCGAATGAAACCTTTATCTAGGAGGTCTTTCAATTGCTCCTTCAACTCTTTCAACTCTGCTGGTGCCATTCTATATGGCGGAATAGAAATATGATGAGTATTTGGAATGATATCTATGCCGAAGTCTATTTCTCTCTCAGGAGGGTCTCCGGGTAGATCATCAGGAAAGACTTTTGGAAACGCTCTTACTATAGGAACTGACTGAATGGGAGGTACCTCAACGCTTGAGTCATTAACTCGGACTAAGTGATAGATACAACCCTTCGAAACTAACTTTCTCGCCTTAAGGTACAAAATGAAACGACCCTTAGGCACTGCTGAACTACTACTCTACTCTATGACTGGCTCATTAGGAATCTGAAACTTAACAACTTGAGTTCTGCAATCTATGGAGGCATAACAGACATGAAGCCAGTCCATACCTAGAATGACATCAAAACCTACCATGGCTAGCTCAACTAGATCATCTATGGTGTCTTTGTGATTGATGGAAATAACACAATCACGATAGACTCGTTCAACTAGAATAGACTCCCCAACAAATGTAGAAACACAGAAGGGTTCACACAGTTTCTCAGGAAGAATCTCAAACTTATTTGCAACATAAGGAGTTACAAAAGACAAATTTTCTCCTGGGTCTAGCAAAGCATAAACATCAAAAGTAAAGACTTTGATCATACCAGTGACAACGTTTGGAGAGTTTTCTTGCTCATGGCGACTGGTGATTACATAGAGGCAGTTTGCTCCTTCGCCAGTACCAGAAGTAGCTCCTCTAGGTGACGCCCTGTCTGATGGCACAGCTGATGAAGATTGGGCTCTATTGCTCGAATTTCCACTACATTGCCTATTCTTAGGGCACTCCTTCATGAAGTGACCCTCTTTTCCATACTTAAAACAGCTTGTATGGCCATCACGACATTTACCTGGGTGGGTTCTACCACACCTAGCACATGCAGGAGTCAAACTACCTCCTTGTGCCACACTACCTCGGGACTGTACTGGTCTAGCCCTGAAGTCCTGCGAATTCTGGCCGCCATTATAGTCACCTCTGTTTCTGGGTGCAGGTGCACTAGTAGATGATGGTGCTGGCCCCTTTTGCTTCTGAAAGGACGAACGATTCACACTGTCCTTCTACTGCCCAGACTTATTCCCAGTCTTAAGTTTCTTGCTTCTATACTCTTCCTTGTCCCTCAACTTCTCCTCTTCAACCTGCTGCACATAAACCATCAGCCTTGAGATGTCCATGTCGCCTATCAGCATTGCTGCCCTGCCCTCTTTGCTCTATAAACGACCCAAACCAGTAACAAACAAGCTCATTCTGCTCCTCATGCCCTTTGCCATTTCAGGAGCATAACGGGACAGCTGGGTGAACTTCAACCCATACTCATGCACACTCAAGGAATCCTATTTTAGTGTAAGAAATTCTCGTACGTTAGCCTCCTTCAATTCTCGGGGAAAGAAATGCCCCAAGAAGGCTTCTTCGAAATAAGTCAAACTAGCAGGTGGTGCATTCTCAGGTCTACCCCTCTTCCACTGATCGAACCATGTTCTAGTAACATCCTTCAGTTGATATGCAGCTAGTTCAACCCTTCCAGCGTCAGCAACATGCATCACCTCAAAAACCTTCTTTAGTTCCTCAACAAAATTTTTCGGATCCTCAGTAGTGACCGAACCAGTGAAACTTGGAGGATTCATTCTCAAGAATTTGTGAATCCTCGAAGTGTCAGCCTCATCTTGCCTTGGTCCTCTTGGCTGCCCAACCTGGTTAGTCACAATTTGGATCAGCATTCGGATAGCCTCACGGAATTTGGCATTAGTGACCTCGCCTTGAGGTTGCACGTTTGGTGCATTAGGTACCCCTTGCTCTTGTGGTTCAATATTTCTCCTAGCTGGACGACCTCGTGCAGCTCTTCGTGGAAGTATGATTATCTTAAACACGCACAAGCACGAATTAGAGGGAAACTTTTAAAGATAAGCTCTAACGCACGAGATGGATATGAAGGAAGTGAAGAATTTCCTAAATGTGGCAGCCTCCTAATTATAGATGTGGTGCACTTCACACCGATAACTAGGACTCTATAGACACGGCTTCATAGACTCCCTAGGACTCTTGAATTCTACGCTCTGATACCAAGTTTGTCACGCCCTGAGTCTACACCCTGGACGTGGCCGGCACTCGGAGACCATTGCTGTCCCTAAGCGAATCCTTGGCCTGGCTACTTAACTCAGTGGAAGACTTAACTCAACACAATATAAGTTCATAAAATAGCTTAAATGATAAAATCTGGCCAAAATGGCAACTTATGTCTCACAATAGAATATCTGTAAATACATATATGAGAGACTTATAACTACTGTTTGACTGTCTATGAAGCCTCTATAATACTGAGATGGATGTTGGGACAGACCCCACAACATTCTAATAAGGAAAAACTAGGAAACCGAATAAAAGAATCCTAAAGAATTCAATGAGGTTCACCACTGACTCTGGAGTGCTCGACTAGATCAACGGCGCGCTGGATGCTGATCCTGGTTACCTGAGTCTGCATCATAATAAGATGCAGGCCAACTGGCATCAGTACATTGAATGTACGAGTATGCGAGTTGGAATGCTAAACAACAACTTAAGCTTGAAAGGAGTACAAAGGAACACTTACCTTGGCTATGTACAACTCATGAATAATTGAACTCAATATAAAGCAATAAGACACATGCAATAT
>JAJOOH010022241.1:0-10337 GCA_029582605.1 Solanum gracilifrons
CCCCCCCCCCCCCCCCCCCCATAAATGGGGAATGACTCCAAGACAAAGAAACGGACAAGTATGTGTACTTTACAAGCAAAAATTAATTGCATCTGGATAAGTAGGTTTTCCCTTGGACTCTCCATAGTGAACATATGTCGGATATACTCGGTCAATCGGTAGATGCGATATCTTTGAACCGTTGAGCTTTGATGTATACCTAGACAATCATATGTCACATAATTAACCCTTTATCGTTTATGGTTCTTACGATTGTGTTCGTTTCAACCATGAACACCTCCTAATTTCACGAGTGTATAGAGAGATGAGCTTTTGACAATCATCCTCTTTGAAGCGGCTTACACTTCACACTCATATAAGTGATTTCTAAATGTGTTATCGCGTATATACACTATTTGGTCAAATCTGCCAAACTTAGCAAATCATTAAAAACTTTAAGCTTTATTAACTCATTAACAAGCCTTAATGATGTATCCTTGTTCATGAGCATTGTCTTCATCATGGGAATGGATTGAGTTGGTTGACAATGCCGAACCGTCAGTCACAACTTTGTTTTTCTCCTTGAATCTAGCTCTTGGGATCTCCAGTCTGCTAGATAGAGTTACCGCCATGATGACTTGTCCTATGCCATAAACCCATTCCCTTAGATGATCTTTCAACTTTCTCTCAGTTAGGCCTTTTTGTAAGTAGATCCGACACATCATCCTTTGAATGTACATAGTCAATTGTGATAATTTCACTAGAGAGTAGTTTTCTAACGGTATCATGCCTATGTCTTATATGAAGAGACTTTATGTTATAAATCATGCTCCATGCCCTATCTATTGCATCTTGACTATCAAAGTGTATGCATACTGATGCCAAAGGTTTGGGCCAAAAAGAATATCTATCAAGAAATTTAGGAGTCTTTCAACTTGTTCACCGGCCTTATCTAGAGCACCTAGCTTGGAGATCATTGTAGAGCTAGCGATACATGTATTTTTTGGAAGATTTCCAAGAGATTGCTCCTCCACCAAGAGTAAATATATATCCACTCATGGATTTTACTTCATTTGATCCCGGTGATTCAATTTGCATCACTATATCCTTTCAATACTGTAGGATATTTGTATAATACAAGACATAGTTTTGAGTATTTTTTAAATACCCCAAAACTCTTTTCAATTGTCATCCAATGAGTTTGATTGGGGTTATTCGTGAACTGACTCAGTTTATTTATAGCACATGCTATATCTGATCGCGTACACTTTCTGATATACATCATACTTCCCAATACTCTAGCATAATCCAATTGTGAGTCACTTTCACCTTCATTCTTTTGAAGTGCAAAGCTCACATTATTGGAGTCTTGACAATATTAAAATCCAAATATTTGAACTAGTCAAGTACCTTTTCAATGTAATGAGACCGTGACAATGCTAAACATCTTGGAGTTCTAAGGATTCTTATACCTAAGATCACATCAACAACTCCACGATCTTTCATATCAAAGTTGCTTTCTAACATATGTTTAGTAGCATTTATGTCATTATTGTCTTTACTGATGATCAACATATCACCAATATACAAACAAACAATGACCTTGTCATTTTAATGTAAACACATTTATCACTTCCATCATTTTTAAATCCATTTACCAACATAGTTTGGTCAAATTTCTTATGTCATTGTTTGGGTGCTTGTTTTAGTCCATAAAGTGACTTAACAAGTTCGCACACTTTCTTTTCTTTACCAGGAACCACAAAACCCTTGGGCTGTTCCATGTAAATTTCTTCCTCCAATTCTCTATTTATGAAAATTGTTTTTCACATTCATTTGATGAATTTGGAGGTCATAAACCGCATCTAATGCAATTAACATCTGAATGAATGTAATTCTAGTTACTGGCGAATATGTGTCGACAAAATCAAAACCTTATTTTTGTCTATAACTTTGACAAAAAGTCTTGCTTTATATTTGTCAATAGTTCCATCGACTTTCATTTTCGTTCTGAAGATGGTTTATTTTCCGGAAGAAAATCAATTAACTTCCAATATGATTGCTTAAGATTGAATCAATCTCACTATTGACACCATCTTTCCAAAAGGATGAGTCTACAGAAGACATAAGAAATGTTACAAAATCATATTAGAAGGAAGTAGATGTCCTTTGACATTTACTACGCCTCTGAATTTCTTTATTAAGTACATTCTCCTTTTTTCTTTCCAAGGTCTTTTAGACCCTTCACTAGACTACTCAAGTCTAATTTTACGGTCCACAATCATAGGTCCTATTTTAATCCGTTTAGGAATAGGAACTTGAACTTTGGCTAGACACCCCCACACTTTGAAATATTTCAAGTTGGATTTCCTTCCTTTCCATTTCTCATATGGAATAGATTGTGTCCTGAACAAACAAAACTTTTTACTTCTTTCTTTCTGAAAGACAACTTTTGTTGTTCCCTTTTGCTGTAAGGATAGCTTCTCCACACAAGTTCGATTCTGCAATTCCATTAGATTGAGGTAAATAGGGCAGTAGTTTGATGGATAAATCCACCTTCCAAACATATTTCTGCAAAAGGAGATTTATATTCTCCATCCCTATCACTTCTTATCTTTTTCTCAACTGATTTTCAACTTCAATATTATATTGTCTAGACATTTCTATTGCTTCATCCTTACCAACAAATATACATAGTCGTTTCTAATGCAATTCTCAATGAAAGTTATGAGATACTTTTTCCCACCACGAGATGGTGTTGATTTCATACCACAAATGTCAGTGTAAATCAACTCTAAGGGATTAGAATTCCTTTCAACAGATTTATAAGAATGCTCAACATACTTAGATTCCACACACACTTGACATTTTTATTTATTGCACTCAAAGTTAGACAAAACTTCTAAGTTGATCAGTTTTCCTTACAAGATTTTGTAATTGACATGCCCCAAGTGTTCATGTCACAAACAATTTGACTCAAGCAAGTAAGAACAAATAAAAATATTGAGTTTGAAAAGCTCTCCGTGAGGTAGTTTTTTCACAAATATTTTGTTCCAACTTCTTACAATTTTGTGTGATACAAACATTGTTTAGAGTCAACATCTTGTCAAATGTCCTTTTCAGAAGGACCTTTCCATAACTTTCAATTTGATTGTTATAGAACTACCCATGAACAAAGTTTCATCAGGTCCAACAAAGGCAATATCGTCTAAATGCTTCTTTTACAAAACATGACAAATGACTATTCACTAATATTTAGGTCTATATAAATAATTATATTTAATAGACATATATCTTTACATGAAAAATCACAACATTTTAAGTGACACTTCTTCATAAAAGAACTCAATCATTTTGAATAAGTATACATATAATTTGGTAGTTTCATACTGGTCATACCATATAATAGTAAAAGAGAAACTCAACGACCACAATATCAAATATACTCCAAGAATTTTGTGGGTCTAACGTAATACAAAAATATCATTGAATTTCATATCTTATGCTCCAAATTAAAATTAGACACTAAGTCTAATTTTATCTTTGTCATAAGCAAAGAACCCCCCATGATCTCAAAAATATTTTTCAAATAGTTGAAAATAATTTTTCCACATATTTTCCCAAATTATCAAAATGTCATTGGCAGCATGAAACTTCTTTTGGAAATAATATTCTATGAAGGAATTATAGTGTTTCAATTCTCTTTGACAATCTTTACATAGTGTCAAAGTTCATTCCTAGAGGCACCTATTTCAGGCACAAAATCACACACTTCAAGTTGTTGGTCTTTTTTTTTCTATCACTGTTAGACATACCACTTAGTATTTAGAATACTAACAATAAAGACAACTTTTTTTGTACAATTTGTTTCTATTTAACAATGAAGTTTGTAGAAAATCAAAAGTACAACACTGACTTATTAGGTGAAAAGTTTTCATATTCTTCAAACCAATTGCATAGTCCAATTTATTCAGAGTAGAAACTACAAAAAATTTTAGTCTACAACAATCAGACACAATCAAATTCACAAGGAGTACAAAACTACAAAAGTTTTTTTTTCTCCAAACAGAATAAAATATATTCTTAGATTATCACATAGAAATGCTTTTCTTTTCAAATAGCCTTCCGACTATAACATTTTGACATACTATTTTATCAAACAAAAATGTACATCTTTCATTCTGCAAGCTAAAGAATTTTAAAGGCAACACTATTTGCCAAGGAAAATTCATTCCAACACATATGATTTGCAAATCTTTTTCCAAAGATACACATGATAAATATCAAAAGAATTAATTTTTAGAAACTATTTTCTTCCTTAGATACATAATAAGAAGGTTACCTGGTGTAATCTTTAACCGAAATACCACCAATTCTTCTAGTACATTCTCACTTCGACATTTCTAAACAAAGCACCGAATTCTGGAGAAGTAATGCATTAATCTTCTACTTCCATGATATGTTTCTCTCAATCAGTAGAATACAAGAAATACCAACAATATAATAATTTCCTTAAGATTGTTGTTCATCCTGTATTCCTAAGATACTTAAAACAAAACTTTGAAGAACTTGATAAGAAACAACAACGTTTAAAGAGTATTTTCAAACTAGAAAATTAAACTAGTAGAGAAACTAGAATTAGAAACAATATAAAAATATTTTTCTCAAAGAAAGAAAATCGAGCCCACTGAATGCACAGTGTTCCCTTAAGGAAATTATTCCCCTCAAGTACTCGAGGTTAATGGAATATATCCTCCCAGGATAGAACGATCTTACTCACCGGTGTATCGGCACCTAAAATCACGGTGTCAGCGAACCACTCAACGGCAGTAAAGTACACTTAGAATACTAGATTTAGTAGTAGTAGAAGAAGTCCAAAAAAAAATTCAACTATAATGAGAGGAAATTCCTCAATTTATAGAAAATAAATGGTAGTGTGAAAAGGTTCTTATTGTGCCTTACCGGAAATGTCACAAACCTTTGAAAAAGTCACAATCTTTCGAAAAGATCTTTCATAAAAGCCACTACTTTTCATAAAAGTCGCAACTCTTCATTTTCCATTCGCACCTTTTAAAACCCAACTTACTAAACCCTACATTATTAATACACATATAACTCTAACCAACTACCAAACAATCCCTCTAATAGACTCTACCATATGGCTCCTTATATTTGTTAAAGATTAAAGATGCAAATTTAACAAATATCTTGGGACGCGCTTGAGGCTTCACTATTTTCCCTCCAACACTCGAATCCTGAGCCTTCATATGCAACTTCAAAACCTAAAGCAGGATGATCCAACTGTCACACAATATCTAGACAAGGCAAAATTGATTTTGGGTGAGTTAACCTCTATTGGACGTCCTTTATGCCTTGCAAATCAGAATATATGCATATTCACGGGTCAGATTCAAAATTTAAAGAAATTGTCACCATGCACCTTATTGGCGCGATCTCAACCTGTTACATAGCCTCCTTCTGAACCATGAGTTCATCAATGGTTTGTACTAATTCTTCAACTATGACATCTTCATCAACGAATTCTTCAAGTTATTAGGGGACACATAAATTGCCTTGTACTAATTCTATTTTTAATTCTCATCTTCAATCCTATTCTTTATTTTACTCTTCAAATATAGAGTTCTCTATTTTTGCAGACAATCAACTCCAACGCAGTTCTATATTTTACTCTCTAAAGAAGAATCTTTTTTCTCTTTCCTCAATATTATATTACTAGTTTCTGGACACGTGCGTTGCGCTTGTGTCCTATGCAATATTTTATAAATTCGTTAGGACGATTAAAATTCAATGAAAATATGCGTGTAATTTGTAATGAGTACTAAAATGCAATAATCGCAAATAAATGTTATGATAATAATTTTATTTTATAGAAAATTAAATTAAAGAAGACTAATAGAGAAATATAGAAAAATAAACATAGAAGAAAAAAATAACATACGCATCCTTCTTAAGACTTTAATCATAACGTTATATAAATGTAACATTTAGCGGTGGATATCAACGGAGACTAAGCAACTTTAGTAGAACTTGATGGTTGGGGAGAAATTATTTGAGCTCCATTGTATTCGAAAGCTTCTTTCATCCATCTGCAATTTATCTATTTGTCAGGAAATGGAAAATGTGATTTGAAATATAAAAAAAAAATGAATTTTTGCATACCCAAATTGTTTCTCAGAAAACATGTTCCCTTCATAATGTTTGTATATCAGTTACTTATCGGCTACAACGATCCATCTACTTCTATTACTCTTTTTAATCTCATTATAACCATACCTCAATTACATGCTTCTTAGAGTCGGCATATATATGCATTCTCACTATTCATTTCATTCTATTTGGACCCATTTCATTCTAGTATTTACTACTAATTTATGGATCTCAAAAAATACAAGTTCTCTATATTTCCTAATGAGACACATCTTAAGAAACTAAAAAGATTTCTAGTGAATTGGACTAATGTATGTTTACCTTCTTCATGACTAAGCATAATTCCAATGATATGACTATCATATCTATTATGTACCTGATGATGCGATGGAGAAGGGAAGAGTTCACAATTGCAAAATAAGATCTAAAGCAAAGAAAAATAAATAAAAATTAGTAATTAGCAAAGGCTAAGCAAATACAAGAGAGAACTATAAAAAAGATTAGAAGTAAAAAAATGATAATTAATTTACAATACATATATAGGAAATGAAAATGACTATTCATAATCCAAAACCGAAGAGTCTATTCATTAGTTATACCATTCAATTATTTAAATGATTGGAAAACTGAATTTTTTTAAATTTAATACGAAAAACTAACTGAATGCTTTGAAAACGGAAAATATTTAATTTAATACGGAAAACTAACTAAATGCTTTAAAAACATAAAATAATATACTTCCTCCGTCCCATTTTATATGTCACCTTTTTACTTTGCACTTGCATTAAGAAATGATGTTACTTTACCATTTTACCCTTATTTAATGTTTTCTTAAGTCAACTTTATTAATAAATGACAAGATTAATTAACTATTCTATCAAGGGTATAATAGACAAAATATGATAATTTATGCATAAATTTTATAAAATGACAAGTATTGTGGCCCAACTATTTATAGAAATGAATGACATATAAAATGGAACAGAGGGAGTACGATTTAAATAGCTAAAGTTGTATGGTTGCTGAAAAATGAGATTGAGTCATTGAAGAGACATAACTCATAATTGATAAATAAAAAATTAACTTTTGAGTTGGATTAATAATTAATAATTAATTAATATATATAATTTATAATATTTTTATATAGTGTAGGGGTAAAATGGTAATCCAACTTTGCACTTTAATTTGAAGCTTCCCACTTTTAGTAATATATGATATGTTATGATTATTTGTATTTCAATTTTATTTTCCTATTTCAAATAATCACCTTATAATCTGTATAATCTTCATGTAATATAAAAAATATTCTTATCAAATTCTTCATTTAATAAAAAAATATTTTATTCTAAATTTCTAAATAACATAAAGGCAAAAGGTTTGGTGGACCCTTATACTTGTATGAGTTTGTATTGTAGACTCTTCTACTTAACATTTTGTCAACTGAACTCTTATACTCAATAAAACACAATATATTAAACCCCTCTAACCATTGACCATCCTTATGTGACAATAATATAGATGAGTTGGCAAGAGAGTGTAACTACACGCCTGTTAAGGCAATTGAACATAATATTTTAAATTTTAACTTTTAAATTTAAAATTATAAAAAAAAATAAAAAAATTTAAAAAGAAAAAAATCCATCTTCTTCCCCACACCACCTTCTTTTTCAGCCACCCCCACCCCCACCCCATCGCTGCCCCAAGTCCCAACCCCATTTTTATTTCTTCTCCACACCCTATCGTTATCTTCTTTAGCCGATCTTGGCATTGGCACTTTCATGACGTCAAATTTCATGGTGATTATCGATGGAGGGAGAGAGCAGCGTTGGTTTCATGGTGGTGTTCGCCGGTTCGCAGTGGTGTGAGAGGGAGAGAGGCGGCGCTGGTCCCTTTTCGCTGGAATGGGAGGCGATGTTGGTCCCTTTTCACTGGAATGGGAGGCAATGTTGGTCCCTTTTCCGCCAGAATAAGATGCGGCAAGGGAATTTGCTGGTACGCCGAGATCATGGAGAGGAGACGCCATTTCTAATGGTTCGCAGAGGGTCGCCGGTGGTGTAGATAAAGGAAAATAGTGAAAAGGAGAACAAGGTGAGAAATGACGAGGAACTGGTTACGACGGCAAAAAGGTTTGCTGGTCGGAGCTGGTGGAGTGGCCGCTTACGATTGCTAGTTCTGTGAAGGTCGGAGAAGAGGAAAGGAAAATGGTATTGCGGCAGAGGAGCCTAATTTACTTTAGGAAATAAATTAAATTCTTATTATTTTATCTTTTATTTAATAAATTTAGTTAATAATTTTTTTAAATAACAATTAGTAAAGAAAATGATGATTATTATTAATTTTAATGCCATGGATTTGACATGTCATCTGTTCAAAGAAGAGTGAGCTACACACATAGTAGGAGGCCCAACGCGTGTTGACAATTTTTTCAAGGAAAGTGTCACGTAGGCGAAAAAGGGGTAGAAAATTAATTAAAAAATAAGTTCGAGGGGTAATAGGACCTTAGTAAATGTTATGTGTGTCTCAGGGATTTTGGGCATAGGTTGGGGGGGTACTTATGCATTTTCCCTATTCACAATACAAATACATACAAGTACATGGGTCTACCAGACCCTTTTGCCTAACATAAATTGCAACAAATATTATATATAATACATATAAACGAACAATTCAAATCAAATTGAAAAAGTTATTTTAAATTTTAAATAGATATTCAACTATTATATTTTTCTCACAAATGCTCTATTAATGCATTACGAAGTTTAAAATGAGTAATTTTTTGTCCTTATTTTATTTATTTGTAGCTAAAAATTGTTTAAAATTAACAACTTCATTTGCATCTAATTATTTCCTATACTAATTTTTACTTCCCCTATTCCAATTTGAACTATTGCATCAAGTATTTTCATGCCCGTTAAAAAATGTAGCTTAATAATTTAATCACTATAACATAGAAGTGGATTGTTGAAATTATCAGTGTAAACTTTGTGCATTCTTCATAGAGAAAAATAATTATAATTTTAAATTACATATTTAAAGTGACAAAAAGTTTTTAAAAATCAAATTAGAAAAATTGTCAATTCGAGATGGAAGTTGTATACTTATCAATAATATGTTTTTAGATATTATATTACTTAGAAAATAATTACAAATATAAGCTTAATTAATAGTCTTAAATAATATAAATAATTTTAAAATGTTTTTAAATTACATATTTAAAGTCCTAATTTTTTTTTTAAAAAAATTGAAAAATTATTAATTCGGATGGAAATAGTAACTTGTCAATAATATATTTTTAGATGTTATATTACATTAGAAAATAATTACAAATAATAAAGACTTAATTAATGATATCATAGAAATAATATTAAAATAAGAGAAAATAGTCAAATGCCCCCCTAATCTATTAGTCAATTCTCAACTACACACTTATACTTCACGGAGGTCCTATTACCCCCTGAACTTTCTATTTTCGATATTTTGTGACCCCTAAACGCTGACCTATCCAAGAAGGTGAATACACCTCTTGTAGGCGCGTAAGGGTTCAACAAAAAGACATAAAATGACTAAAATTGAACTAAATAATCTATGTGGCGGTATCTCATTGGAGATTATATAAGTAATTCATTTTTTTTAATTCTTTCCCTTTCCTTATATCACAAAATTGTTATACCTATTTCATGATTTCTTCAAGTTTTTCTCAAAGTCCTTCAATGGTGGTCTTCTAAATTTCGTCTCTAGGAGCTCCAAATCAGTTTAAAGCTACTGATTTATGCTTAGTTAATCATACATGAACTGCTTTTAGTAACAACGTCAATCACTCAACTCATAAGAAACTTTCATATATGAAGCTCAAAAATGGAGTTCAAGTTTTTTCTTAAATCCCTCATAATTTCAGCAAAATAAATAAATAAAAAGAAGTCAAACCACAATGAACCAACAATGGTGAATTTGAAATTTCACTTTCTAATTTCATTCTTACCAAATTTGTTTTTCACTCCCACATTTGTGAATACTTATTTGTGAAATTTTGTTTTTGGATTGGATTTCAAATTGAAAGTTTATGTAAACTAGCTATGGAGTTCTTCTTCTTTAATTTGGTGTAGAGATTTTTTCATCATTTTCTCTTATTATTCTCTAAAGAAATCATTAGTATTTTGGAAAAACAATCTCTATTTGAAAGCATTTTTTGT
>JAJOOH010022244.1:0-10557 GCA_029582605.1 Solanum gracilifrons
CACTTGGCCACTTGTTTGAGAATGGTAAGTTGTCGCAACCTTATGACGAATACCATACTTAGCAAGAAGGTTCTTAACAAGATGGTTAATGAAATGCTTACCTCCATCACTTATGATTGCCCTTGGCGTACCAAAGCGAGTGAAGATGTGCTTCTTGATGAACTTTATCAGCACCCTTAAGTCATTGGAAGGAAGAGCGACCGCCTCAACCCATTTGCTAACATAATCCACAGCCACAAGAATGTATTGATTTCCACTTATTGGTGAGAAGGGACCCATAAAGTCAATACCCCACACATAAAAAATTTCCACCTCCAAAATGTTACTTAGTGGCATCTCATGTCATCTTGAAACAGTACCCAACCTTTGGCATCTATCACAACCCTTCACAAAAGCAGCAGAATCTTTAAATAGTGAGGGCCAAAAGAAACCAAATTGTAGTACCTTATGAGCAGTGCACTCTTCTCTATGATGACCTCTATATGGGCTAGCATGACAACTTTCCAGCACTTTGTGAACCTCATACTCCGAGATGCACCTTCTCACTACCCGATCTACTCCTTGCTTGAATAAGAATGGTTCATCCCATATGTAGAACTTGGCATCATGGTTAAGCTTTTTCTTTTGTTGGGTGGTAGCACCCAGAGGATAATCACCACTTACTATCAAATTCACTATGTTTGCATACCATGGCACTTAAGAGATATCCAATGCCATTAATTGTTCATCCGGAAACTCTTCCCAAATTTGCTCACTTTCTTTCATATGTGAAAAATCCTCCAACCTGGATAAGTGATCTGCTATTTGATTCTCCGTACCCTTCCTATCCTTGATTTCGAGGTCGAATTCTTGGAGAATTAATATCCACCGAATCAGCCTTGGTTTAACATCCTTCTTGTTAAATAGGTACCTAATAGCTTCATGGTCAATAAAAACAATCACTTTAGTACCTACCAAATACGATTTGAACTTGTCGAAGGTAAACACTACGGCCAGCATCTCCTTCTCAGTCACTGTGTAATTAGCTTAAGTAGAGTCAAGGGTCTTGCTTGCATAATAGATTGAGTGGAACACTTTATTCTTTCTTTGTCCCAACACTGCACCCACTGCTACATCACTTGCATCACACATGAGTTCAAATGGTAATTCCCAATTAGGGGCAATTAAAATAGGAGCCTCGATTAAGTTCTTCTTCAGCATCTCGAAAGCTTTCAAGCACATCTCATCAAAGTCAAACTTCACCTCTTTCTCCAGAAGGCTGCACATAGGTCTTGCTATCTTGGAAAAATCCTTGATGAATCGCCTGTAAAAACCTGCACGACCAAGAAAACTACACACACCTTTTACAGAAATGGGAGGGGGCAATTTTTCAATAACCTCTACTTTTGCCTTATCAACCTCCAATCCAGATTTCGACACCTTGTGCCCCAACAATGTCCCCTCTTTTACTAAAAAATGTCACTTCTCCCAGTTTAAAACCAAGTTAGTTTCTTCACATCAAGCAAGTACTCTATCAAGATTTTGGAGACATATCTCAAAAGACTTCCCAAAGACGGAGAAATCGTCCATGAACACTTCCACAAAGTCTTCCACCATATCATGAAAAATGGCCATCATACATCTTTAAAAAGTCGTCGGTGCATTGCAAAGTCCGAATGGCATGCGTTTGAAAGCACATGTACCATACGGACAAGTGAATGTGGTATTTTTCTAATCCTCGGGTGCAATCAAGATCTGGTTGTAACCTGAATAGCCATCTAGGAAACAATAGTACTCCTGCCCTACTAACCTGTCAAACATTTGATCAATAAATGGAACAGGGTAGTGGTCTTTCCGGGTAGCATCATTAAGTTTTTGGTAATCCATATAAATTTGCCACCCAGTCACTGTTCTAGTAGGAATTAGCTCATTTTTTTCGTTCCTTACCACAGTCATACCTCCCTTCTTGGGAACATATTGCACCGGACTTACCCATTTACTATCAGAGATTGGGTAAACAATCCCAGCATCTAACCACTTTATCACTTCCTTTCTTATCACTTCTTTCATCAAAGGATTTAGACGACGTTGATGTTGGGTACTTGTTTTGTGATCCTCTTCCATGTAAATTCTGTGCATACATAACGCCGGACTAATCCCATGAATATCAGTCATCTGCCATCCAATTGCTCTCTCCCTCCGCTTCAAGATTCTCAATGTCACCTCAACCTGTAAATCAGACAATTCTGCAGAAAGTATAACAGGTAAGGTTTCATTAGTACCCAAATAAGCATACCTTAAGTGTGCCGACAAGGCTTTTAGCTCCAACTTAGGAGGCTCTTCAATTGATGGTGTTGGAGGGGGCCCTAACTCGTGATCTAAGGACTCCACTTGAGTCCTACGAGTTTCTACAACTGCTAGATTTAAGCATGATTCAATCTCTTGAGCTTTAGTATCTCCCTCTAACTGTTGACCCACTAACACTCTTTCTAAGGGGTCTTTGGGCAAAACTAACTGTGACTCTACTATGCGATCAACCACAATAATAGCAAACAACTCTTCATAAATAGCAGGTAATTTTAAAGCACGGTAAACATCAAATACATCTACCTTATCATGTGCTGTCATGGTTAGTTGACCAGCTGCTACATCAATCAATGCCCTACCCGTGGCCAAGAAAGGTCATCCCAAAATGAATGGAACTTCAGAATCAGGTTCAAAGTCTAAGACCACAAAATCTACCGAAAAAATCAATGAACCTACTTGCACTAACACATCTTCTACCACCCCCTATGGCCTAGCAATGGATCTATCTGCAAGTTGGAAAATAACAGTGGTTCGCTGTGGACTACCTAACCCGAGCTTTTGATACAAAGGTAGAGGCATTAAATTTATACTTGCCCCCAAATCACACAACCCCCGGGCATGAACTGTGACATCTTGCAAGTTGATAACTATGAAGAAGCTTAAAAATCGAAAATAGTCATTTTTGGAAAGAATTTAAAAATCAAGAAAATTTTTTGTTAAGAATGGGAAAAGTGAGTTTTTGGTCGACTTTGAATAGTCATAAATCCTAGCTCAGGATGAGTTAGGTATAGTTCCAGTTATTTTTGTGAAGCTTGTGGAATGATCTTTCCAACGCCACTGAGTTTGCTCGATTCCGAGTTCGTATGAGTGAGTTATGCCCTTCGGAAGTTAGGCTGTTGGCATAGAAAAGTCATCCAAATATTGTAAGGGTATTTTGGTCTTTTCCCTAATCAATTGTTTTGGTTATATTAAGGGTTTAGACTGATTTTTGGATCAGTTTTTCCCTTTTTAATAAAGTGAGAATGAGGGTTTGTGAGTGAAGAGAAGAAAGAGAAGAAGAAGCAAAGTTCGTCAAGATCGTCGTGGTTTTCGTCGGGGGTGATCCCTATTAAGGTATGTAAGATCATAGTGTTGGGTTGGTTCCTTCCCCCACACGCCAAACTCGTTTTAATTTCTGAGAAAAGATTTAGTTGTGTTTGTTGAAGTCTTGTGGTTGTGTTGAAGTTCTTGTTGATTTGGGACATGTTTCCAGTCATGTTTTTGAGTTGAATCTATTGTATGTTGAGGGGTTTTATGATTCTTAGTGTTTGGGGCTATAACCTTTGAAGTTGAGGTGGTTTAGAGTTGGAAAAATGAAGGAGAAAAGTCGGATATTCGAGGAAAAAAAGTTGGGCGTCGCGCCTAGCAGTGTGCCCCAGCAGCCCTTCTGAACTCTGAAGGCTGGCACCCCGCTCCTCTCAGAGCGCCAAGGAGGCCAAGTCTTCCCATTCTTTCCCCATTTTTTCATGCATGTTCCTTAGTATTGTACCTATGTTTCATAGTTGTTTCCAACACTCCAAGGTACGTCTAAACGTCAAGAACTCATCAATAAACGTGTGATTATATACCTTGAATCCATAATCCAATTCAAGGCGAATTAGTATCAAAGTCAAGTGAAGTTAGAGTCAAGTCTAGAAGTTAAGAAGCAAGTCTTTAAAGCTTTTCAAGAGTCTTTATTGAACGTTTTAACTTCGTTTTAAGGCACAAGTTTCAAGTTAAGTAAAAAGTCTCAAGTTTCAAGTCAAGTAAAAAGTATTGAGTTTCAAGTTAAGTCAAGAGTATAAAATTGAGTTCATTTCTCAAAAGCTATTAGGGAACTAAGTATTCCCAAAGAAGTTTATAAATGTTTTTACATATGAGTAAGAAAGGAACTACGTTTTCCAAGAGAGCCTTTGGGCTAAGCTTTGAGCAATTATCTCAAACTAAAGAAAGATGTGTTTAAAACACTTATGAGCCAAAGTATTTTTGGGAGTAGTATGAAGCACCGAATTGGGGACGCGAGTTCATATTAACTCAACTCTCCATAAGAACCATGTAGCCAACATGGGACTTGACGGGTCATTCTTTTTAGATGATCACGTAAGTTAAGCTAGTGGATCCACTAAGTAAAGTAAGGTCCTATATCACGGCAAGGTATAGGATGGTCCTTGGGCAACGTGAGGTAAAACGTTGTATCATCACTAGGGCTCATAGTGGTGGTTGTCGGTTAAAGAATCTCCCACAAAAGTTATATTACTTTTATATAAGTAAAGTTGAGTTTGTTAATGTTTTATCATTAACGAGCTAAGTTGTTTACATTGTTTTACAAGCTTTATATGTATTGCATATGTCTTATTGCTTTACATTTGAGTTCATTTATCCATGAGTCGAACAGAGCCAAGGTAAGTGTTCTCTTGTACTCCTTTCAAGCTTAAGTTGTGGTTTAGCTTTCCATCTCGCATACTCGTACATTCAATGTACTGATGTCAGTTGGCCTGCATCTTATGATGATGCAGACGCAGGTACCCACGATCAGTATCCAGCACGCTGTTGATCCAGCTGAACACTCCAGAGTCAGTGGTGAGCCTCATTGTTTTCCGGAGGACTCTGTTATTTTGTGTTCTTAGTTTTGTTTTGTTAGGATGTTACGGGGTCTGTCACAACATCCACCTCAGTATTTTAAAGGCTTCATAGACAGTCAGTCAGTTAGCATTGAGTCTCTCATCTATGTATATATGTAAATATTCTATTTTGAGACCCGAGTTGCCTTTTGGGCCAGATTTTATCAGTTGAGTTGTTTTTATGTCCTTGCATTGCATGGAGTTATTCTGTTGAGTTAGGTTTCCGCTGAGTTAAGAAAGCCAGGCCAAGGGTTCGCTTGGGGCCAGCAATGGTCTTCGAGTGCCGGCCACGTTCGGGGTGTAGGCTCGGGGCGTGACATGAACACTTTGCCCAATTGTAATCTGCACAGTAAAACTACCCGAATCTTTTAACTTTTTGGGCAGTCTATTTTGGATCCTTGAGCTGCACTCCTCAGTAAGTGCTACAATTTCATATTCAGTGAGTCTCCTCTTGCTGGCTATTATGTCCTTCACGTATTTATCATACTTCGGGATACCCTGCAAAATGTCAACCAAAGGTAGATTAATGTGAACTTGTTTAAGGAGAGAGAGAAACTTACCAAAGCATTCATCTTCATTCTGCTTTTTCAGCCTCTGTGGAAATGAAGGTGGTAATTTCTTTTGAGGAACGGGTACCTCAATATTGGAGCTTTTTACTACCTCTTCCACCTTCTTTTCTTTGTTTGATACCTCAGTGTCTCTTTTCTTTGGAGCTAGATCCTCTAATTGCAGCCCACTTCTGGTACTTACCGCATGCAATTGCTTTGGATTGGGCTCAGTATCACCGGGGAGCCCACCTTAGGGACGCAAGTTCAAAGAATTAGCCACTTGCGCAACTTGTTTCTCTAAACTCATTTGGGACATCTGGATGTTTCTAATGTTCTCATCTTGCTTATCTATTCTAGCATTTAATTTGGTCCTCATTTCAGTCATGAGCTTTTAGAGTAGTTCTTCATTGGTCATCCCCCCTTTTGGTACACTAGAATTTGAGCTTTGGTTAGGATTGTAGTATTGTTGCCCAGCCCTTTGAGAATGGTATTGGTTAACCCCTTGTGCTTGATTATGGTTTTAGTTCCCACCCCATGAGAAGTTAGGATGGTTCTTCCAACTAGGGTTGTAAGTATTACCACAATTTTTTTGCACTCTTCCCCTTTGCGCATTACCCACATAGTTTACGGAATCCGGGTTTCCCTCACATTGCTTGGTTTCATGAGTTCCACTACCACATACCTCACACCAATTTGCTTCATGTTGTACTAAGTTTACCGGAGCCTGATTTAGAGCTATTTATTTAAATTGCAATGTAATGTTATGTTGCATTGCATCTAATTTGGCATTTATGGAAGTAGCTTGATCTACATCTAAGATCCCTGCAGCCTTTTGGGTGGGGGTTCTAGACATTTCCCTCTCATATCCTTGGTTCCCTTCTGAAAGTTTATCAAGCAGGGCGAAGAACTCTTCACTTGTTATGGATAGGGCTTGTCCGCCTGCTGCACTATTAAGAATAGAACGAGCATTATAATTTAAACCTTCAAAGAAAGTGTGATCAAGTACCTCATTGGTTTGCATGTGGTGTGGGCAAGCAATCAACATTTGTTTGAAACGTGCCCATGCTTGGTACATGTTCTCCCCTTGTTTTTGAACAAAGTTTATTATCTCCCCCCTCAACTTCGCGGTTTTCTTGGATGGGAAAAATCTACTCAGGAACTTCTTTGCTAGATCATCCCAAGTGGTGATGGAGTTTGGTGGCTCAGAGTCTAACCAACGTCTTGCAGCTCCTAACAATGAGTATGGGAACAAAGTCAACCTTACATAGTCTGATGAGACTCTAATTGGGATGTATGTATTGGTGATGTCTATGAAAGTCCTAAGATGGACTTGAGGATCCTCATGGGGAGACCAGTGAATTACCCATTAGTATGGAGGATCTGCACCATGCTCTGCTTTAGTTCAAATCTCCCCCCCGGTGGAGGTTTCCTAATACTGGATGCCAAGTTGGCTGTGAGTGGGACTGCCACATCATGGACTGGTCTTGCAGAATTAACCGGCGGTATTCCTTGGTTATTTGGGTTCCTTGGGTTATTCACGTTGTCTTGATTATCATCATCAAAATGTTTCCCGGAATACATAACCCCAATTCTCATTGGCGTCCTTGGTTCATTTTTCTGCGCTGGCGTAAAACTCTTTTCGGTTCGTTGTAAGGTTCGACAAGATCTCCTTTACGAGCCAAACCTGAAAATCAAGTACCTGCAATACATAAGCTAAGATGAAGTAATTAATATCTGAGTATATTAAGTGTAGACTTAAGAAAATTGAATATAAATCAATTTCTAAGTCCCCGGCAGCGGCGCCAAAAACTTGTTGCTCCCCAACATACACGCAAGTGTACGTGGTCGCACAAGTAGTATAGATAATTAAGAAACGAGTTATCGTTCCCAAGGGACTTATGATCAACTTATATTCACTTAACTCTACAACTAAAAGTAACCAAATAACCTTTTCAAGAGTTGATGATTTAGTTAAGTAACTACTAATAATTATGTACTAAACAAAAGTAACCTATAGTGAACGACTTTGTTATTATGTTTCAAGCAAGTTTAAAACAATTCCAGGAATGCAGCATACATTGAATATCATGCATCATATCATTAGCTTAGAATTCACTTCAGTTGTCAAATTACTTGTTTATAGGGTTGATAGTATGGTGCGGGTGGTTCACCTCTCGCCGCCTACCCCAGTTAGCCATCTAACTACATCGTTGAGAGGGGATAGATAAACTAACTGGCAAACATTTATATTTCATCCTATGTCGTAACCAAGAAAGGTATTCATCTGGGCGTCACTCCTGAACACTAATCACCTCAATCTAATGGGTGGACCGAGATCTCTATATTCTCTGGTCTATCTAGTCCCTCCTCATTCGATTTTAAGATTTGACACTAGATTTATTCTATGGTGCGCAAGCATAAAATAGTAAAACAAGAATATAGAAGTAATTTAGATTGACAACCGAAAATTAATTTATAAAGCCTCAAACATTCAACACATAATTCATAGCTACAGCCCCAGAACTAGGGCGGTTAGCTAATCATACTATTAGAAATCAATAATAGATAAACGTTCATACAAAATTCGGAAAAATAGAAGAGTTAAAGGATTACAAACTTGAATTATTGCCCTTGCACACTAAACAAAAACGCTCGATCTTTTCTTATGGAACCCTAAGGATCTATTTATACTAGTAGGAAAAGTTGGGAACCAATCCTACTCAAATTAGGAATCCTATTTAATGTTTAAAACTTGGAAAAGTCGGCAAAAGAGGGACGTGTCGCGCCTCCATCGCGCCTGGAAACGCACTCTGAACTTTGGTGTCAGGCGCGACGTGTCTTGCAAAGCGCCAAGCAGTTGTTGCCAACAATTCCCGTTGGCGCGGCGCGCCATCAACACCCCTCTGAACTTTTGGGCCTGGCGCAACGCGCCATCAACACCCTTCTGATTATTCTTAGAGTCGAAAAGCCAGAAAACTCTAATGTTATTTTTTCTTTATGATGGTTACAAACTTTGTGGTGACTAGGTGAACAAAAGATGCACACTATATATTTTTACATTGTATCATTTTATTCTGATACTTTGAAAGAAAATTTTCTTACAATCTATGAATTACCTTTAATGTACCATATTTTATGTTATTCTTTAGAAATACAATAATAACTTAAATTTATGAATAAATGTAATTGCATGTTTGGAGCTACAAGCCTTGAAGGAAAAAAGTATATTCAAGGTTTTAATATGTATCTATCTAGCTATACTATTAGATTAAAGTAATGAAAAACTAAATAAATCCTATCAAATTGAATGTCCACGCAAAGTTTAGAACAATTGTATATATTTTTTCAGTTTTCAATAATTATTTAAAAAGTAATGTTGATTCGTTTTCCACTATTCATGAATACATAGATCAAAGTCACCTTCTTAATGATACATTTTTACTCATATCTAAACACTACCTTTTTATAATATATACCAAATAATAAATTTACCTTTAATAAATAAATCAATAAATTGGGAAAACATTAACATGAAGTTCACGAATCTATCATACAATTATATGAGCTTATCCCATTATTTTGCATTTACTGCTTCTTTTATTTTTTATCGGTTAAAACGCTTTTCATGTAATTTATTAAGTTTTATATAATACTCATAACACTTCTGGATAAAGCATAAGATGTAGTTCCACTTGATTCACACAGTAGTTCAGGAAAGTATATTGTTATTCGAATTATTTCATATAATTGAAAATTAGATTATTTAACTTGTTTGATATACATACTAATATAAAGAGTAAAGTCTATCTAGCCAACTGCAAATTTGAGACAACAATACAATGAAGCAATAGTTTCGATATTTTGTCAAGAATATATTTTGTGGTAGTTTACCCCCACGTGATGTTGATTAGTAAAGTTGTTGTTGTTGTATCTTTATGCTATTAAGCTTTAGTTTGGGTTACACTTGAATACGTAATTGCATGAATTACTATAGATAATTTTTGTTATATATGAGATGATATATTGTAGATGAACTTGTATTTTAGAGGCTTAATTCATGCTTTGAAGTTCTTTGTCTAATGTGATGTTGCATTGCATGAAGCACATTGATCTTAATAGATTGTCATGTTACATTTGATATTATAAATTTTAACTAATTATTTCTATTAAATTCGAATATGAAAGGACTGTGAAGTTTAATTCAGACAAAAGGTAACTTATCCCTTTCAAAGTTCATATAACTCATCACACATTTATTCTAATATTATTTTAATAAACTATTACTTAGCCTGGAATACACGTGCAGTGCACGTGTTCGAAAACTAGTATATACTATAAGTGGGAAGAATGTAAGGCAAAAGTTAGATTACTATTTTACCCCTACACTAAATCATAATCTAATTAATTAAATATTAGTATATAAATTTCTAATTTATTATATAGTCTTAATTACTCTTAATTTAAAAGTTTAAAAGTATGTATATATATTTTTCCCCTACACTAAATCATAATCTAATTAATTAAATATTAGTATATAAATTTCTAATTTATTATATAGTCTTAATTACTCTTAATTTAAAAGCTTAAAAGTAATATATATATATATATATATATCATACTCATCAGAGATAAAAATATGTTTTTCATTAACTTTTAAAATTAAATTAATAGACTTTTAAACAAGGCCAAACACATACACAGCCCCTCAAACTTGGCCCCATTTTTCATTTTGGCACTCCAACTTAGCCTTGTTCCATTTTAACCTTTGAACTCCATTTTTTCTGTTCCATTTTAACACGAAATACTATTTTTATGATTTCTTTATTTTATATATATTCTTCAAATGCAACTTCTTATTTTAAATCGACACGTGTCAGTTAATTTTAGTTAAAAAAATTAAAAATTAACAAAAAATAAATCTTTTTAAAAAATTAAACATTCGCGAACGAACATAAAAATTTTCAAACAATAATATTATTTTTTGAGATTTCTCTATATTTTTGCATGAAAATAAATTGACGAAAGTTCTTTGATTTTCTTTCTTAAACATTCAATTAAATTAAATAACACTACTTATTTATTTT